>CAUYON010067692.1:0-10110 GCA_963573935.1 Arctocebus calabarensis | reverse complement strand
ACCGACCCAAGTGCACACATAGAAAAAAAGAAACAGTGCAAATAGCCCTGCCTCAATGGATGATGTCTGTGAGAAGCCTGCCAGGACAAATTCTCTCACCACTTCTGTTTGGTTTTTATCCATTTGATCTGGCTGTCCCTACATCAAAGAAATTAAACGATGGACATTAGTAATATTAAAAATGGATAAGATATTTCACATCAAATACAAGTCATCTCTGCTCATTTCAAAAGAGAAAATTTTCTCTGGCATACATCCTGTTGGATAACCTGGAAGAAATTATTTTCTCCTTAACTTATATAAACGTATTCTCCCACCAGCTGCAACCTTGAAATAATAACGAAACAGCTGACATTTACTGGAGCATGCAATCCTCTGGTTCTGGGCTTTTCATTTCAGTGTGATGCCACACTCTCTTTCATCTATCATTACATGACTTGTCTCTTCTTTTCCACATTGTTTCAAGAAATATGTTACATTTTCTTGAGATTCTAATTTTTAAAAATAAAAATGTTTGGGCAAAATAAAACTTAGAGGTAGAATTTAAGATTCCAGTAAATGAGCATTTAGATGTGTGGAATTTTATTTGGGGAAAGGAAATCTTAATGCTCTTACTCGTACATTCAAACAACTCTCTTTTGACTATCGTGTTAAATTGATTAAAGATAAACTATTTCATTGAGGTTAAAAAAATTGGAATTGAGGATATATGTGAATTTTATCCATTCATGTGAGCAAGGGCTGTAAGGTACTACTGCATAAGATGAAATTGGTGGTAATCTATTGAGAACTGCCAGGGCCCATGATAGGTGCTATTTACTTATATGGTACCATTCAGTTGTGCCACTCGCAGATCAGTGTTTGGGGAATTTAGACATAATAATAAGATATAGTGATTTAAAATTTAGATATTAATTTTTTTATCTTATTGTAGTTTGTATCTCCTATAAAATACATGAGCTATATATTATGATTTAGGCAAAACAACAAGAATAAAATATTACATAATTTTAAACTAAATAAAAGTAAGCTTGGATAAAATAATAAAAATTATATATTTCTTAACCTACACAATTATATAAACATCAAATATTATATTAATTATACTCTATAACAGTTAAAAACCTCAAGAGACTATATAAAGTAAAACCCCAAATTTAAATGTTTTGTTAAACTGAGATTTAAAAATAAGTTTATTAACCTGAGAAAATGGTTACATAATAAAAGAAAAATACAGGAGACAGATTATATGTAAAATGAGATACAGTGTATTTTGTGTGCAGATTTTATGCACACAGAAATGCTAAAATATGTAAGAAATTAGACTAAGTGCAAAGACAAGAACACATTAATATGAATTGACTTTGACAATTGGGATTTTTTCTTGCTTATTTAGACTTTCTAATTTTCTACAATGAACTGAATTATATTTATGAAAAATAAACTTTCTGTGAATTTCTGTGGCTATGCGTATCTATAAGTTACATTTAGATACAAGCACTATAGAACCATCCTAGATGTTACAGAACCAAGAAAAGAAATGAATTTTTATGGCTATACATATCTACAAGTTTTATGTTTTGTTTTATTTTTACATAAAAAATTTTAAAAATTGACAATTTTTCTCTTTCTGCATTTATTACTTGTTTACCTACATTTCAGGTAATAATTCCATTTCATTACAATCCATGTAACTTGTTTGGAGATAATGGTTATTGTCTAGGTATAACTTCAAACTTCTCATATTTTATTTAAAATAAATTTTTACTGATCAATTTGTTTTCAAGAAATATTTCACTATTTGATTTTTCATATTTAATCTTTTTCTGATTACAAAAATAATTATGCTATTGTTGAATTTTAGAAATATGAAAACCTGAAGAAAATTATTATCCTTCCAATGCCAAGAAGTAAATACTATTAATTTAACAAGCCGTTTAAAACAACTTTAAAAAGACATGTTTGATTTACATAATTGATATAATATTGCATAGACAATATAATATACCACTGAAAAAGATTATAATTAGCATTAAATATTGATCCTGAAGGGGGCTACTGATGACAGAATGAAGAAAGACATTCAGTATAATAGACTTTAACTCCAATCACCTACCTTCTTCCACCTGTTAAAGAGTAAATTTTTCAGTATTGCAGTCACAGATTCCTGGCACACTAGCACTACAGAATCATCCTAGATGTTATAGAACCCAGGAAATAAATGAATTAGGATGGAAACCTCTTGTTACACTGGCCAGTAATAGGAAGTTTTGATGTTTAGGGATTTAGGGATTCAGGTACTCAGTCAAAATCACAAAGGGAATCATTAAAAAAATTAATCAAATCTCCTTTTGCCAGGAATTATGGAACAAAAAAATATTCATGTTGGGTGATAGCAGGATGTGAGTGTAAAAAGCCATGAATAGGGAAAAATAGATATGACAGTTACAATAATGTCAGTTGTATTTCTATTGAAAGTAAGTGTTCCTCTGTTCCACAGGACTGAAGAAAGGATGATACAACATTAGGGAATAAAGATAATGCCACAGTAAGGAATACTTAGTTGGCTGTGAGTGCCTTGCATTTCACCTGCAGTGAACACCTGCAGTACACCTTTGCTTGTGCTGCTTTCTTTATCTGGAATACGTTTTATAATCAGAATTTTTGACTTTAGATTTAACTTCATTTCTTCAAGGATTATAGAAATATATAAAATTAAACCAAAAGTCTCCCCTTTCTTTCACTTCCACATCTACACTGGAAAGAAGAGAAAGAGAGAAAGAGATGAAGATAAGAAGGAAGAGAGAGACAGAGATGAAGATAAAAAGGAAGAGAGAGACAGAGAAAGAGAGAAAGCTTTTTCTGAATACAGTAATATATTGTAGATATACTTTCATGTATTATGTCCAGCTCCAATTATTTCAACTGATATTTATTTTTATTAAACTATTTAGTATGGGCATGCTATAGTGAAGTACTCTACTCATGAGCATGTAGGTCATCTATTATTTTATCACCATTACAAAGAGTCTTACACTGAATAAATTTGTTTTTAGTTCCTTAGACTATTATTAAGTACTTGCAAAGGATAGAGCTAGAAAATGAAATTTCTTAGGCAAATGTTGACCAGTTTTTCTCTCCAAACTGCCTAATATATATTCCCATAAACTATATGTATGTGACAATATTTTTCAAACCTTTTCCAACACTAGATAGTACCATTCTTTGCTTTTCATTATAATTTTGAAAATACAATGAGTAAAGATGTTAACTCATTTTAATTTGCATCAGCTTCAGCTGCAGTGTGAATGAACTCAGATTTTTGTGGGTCACACTTTTTTTCTTAAATATCAAATTTTCTTATCCCTTTACTTACTAGTTGTTTATCATACTTTCCTTATTACAACATAGATGTTATCTTGACTTCACGGACATTATGCAATGCAAATGTTGAAATAGCTACTCTGAGTCTAAATTTAGAATTGATTGAATTTTTACTTCTGGAAACTTTCAACTGAATGGAGAATCAGAATATTAACAGTACCTCAGATTGAGAGGCCAAAGACCAAAAAAAAAAAAAGATTATTTCAAAACATGAAATAAAGGGAAAACAGGATCTATGCTCCATGTGTGCCTCCATGGCCTTTATTCCACCCTGGTGAGGGTGAGCTGAGTTTGAGAAGGAAGTCAGCATGTAGGTAAAGATGGAGGGGGATTTTAAAGGTTAGGAAGGCAGAGGTCAGGACAATCTCTTACCTGGGTTGAACATCTTTTGGAAGGTTGAGGGTTGGCCCATTTACCTTTCTTAGGTGGGACATCTGGTGAGGTAGGGTAGGGGGTTGATTCTATTAGGTGGGTCCACCCTATTTGGCGGGGTTTGATCCTATCACAGATGACTCCCTTACTCTCCCTCTCATCAGTAACCCCCAAAACGTAAAGCTGACTTCTTTTGTAACCTCTAACAGCTTTCATTAAATTTGCCCAGGGAGCAAATACAAATTAAACATTATACATATAAACTTCCTCCTTAGTGCTGCTTCTACTATGTCACCTGTTTCGAAACATTAGGGTGTCATTTTCATTAGTTTCTAAATATTTTATAATTTTCCTTTTATTTTTTTACATTGATTGTTAAAAGTATGTTACTTAATTTTCACAATTTTGTTGATTTTTTTCAGTTTGATCTCTGTTATTGATCTCAAATTTTTTCCTATTATGGTCAGAAACTATATTTTGTGTGATGTCTGTCTTTTAAATCTATTGAGACTTAATTTATGACCCAAAAATACTATCTATCTTAGAAAATGTCCCATGTGAGCTTAAGAACAGTGTGTATGCTGTTGATGTTGAGTAGATATTCTACATATGGGACACTATGAATTTTTTGAGATGGAGAAATATAAAATCTGCATATACGAAAACAAATGAAGCCCTCCCAGCAACAATGATAAACTGAGAAAGTTCAAACCTTCATTGGTGAATCAGAAAGGCACCACTGACTATGATTCTTGGAAGTGAAATAAGGACACATACCATAACACTGTGTCTCAAAACTTTCATAGTGACCTATGTATATAGTTAATCTAGTGTTGCATTCTCTATTTCCTTACTTCTGCCCTGTTATTAAATCAATACTAAATCTAGAATATTGAAGTATCCAACTGTTTTTTTAGAATGTCTCTTTCTATCTTCATGTGTCGATTTTTGCTTCCTATATTTTGATGGTCTGTTACTAGGTTTGTAAATATTTATGATGTATTGACCCTTTTATTAATATATAATTCTCTTATAGGTTTCTTGTAAATGTTTCTTATTTAAAGTCTAAAAAGTATTAAAGGGGTAGATTTGGCATTTCTTTTCCCATTATTTTATTTTGTCTCAGAATGTTTTTCAAAAGGTTTCTAATATAATTAAAATTATATTGATACATTTAAGATTTGGTTTCTTTATGTCTTAAAAATTTCAAGTGATGATACCTGTAACTCTGCTACATAGTTTTCTATATTTTTCTCTTTATTCTATAAATTTTAAAGTTGTATTATTTACATTCTGTCTTTAATTTCTTCAGTAGTAAGCAATACTAACTTTTGTTATGTGATTTTCTATATTTTTGGTTTATTTTATAAATTTTAATGTTTTACTATTTATATTCTATCTTTAATTTCACTTGAAAATTATTCTCTTATATATTACCTGTAAACTGGATAACTATTTTTATTTTTCTTCTTGAATAAAGACAAAGAATTTTACACATCAGTGTTTAAAATTAAAAAATAGAAGAGTGCATTCTCTCTCTCTCTCTCTCTCCATATATATATATATAATAAAATATATATCTTGTATTTTCATATGTAATTTTCATTGAGGACAGAAGTTATTTAAAAAAGCATCAGGTACTTTATGAAATCTGGAATAGACATAATTACATTTGAATGCAATATAGACATGATAAGAATTACTGAAGTATTTACACATATATTTAGATAACAAAAAAATGAAAACCCCTAAAATATGTAAACACATATATTAAGACACATACCCAGAAACATAAAAGAAATAAGAGAGAAACCCCCAAATCAATGGCAAAGGCATCACAAAACTGTTGATGGCTTATGTGAGCTGGGAATATGTAATACTCTGCCATTTAATCAAGGTAGGGTTTCAGTCAGGGTTATTATCTGTGATTGATTTGGAGTTTGGAAGAAATAAGTAGCTTAGAAAAATTATTCCAACTATGAAAGTTTGCTTTTCAAATTGCAGAGTTTTTTTTTTTAAATAGGCTTTGTTAATTAAAAAAAATATATATATATGCGTATATATATGTATATGTATATATCTTCATGGATTTAAAAGGTTTAAATATACACTAATTTGTGATTAAGATTTTGGGAATATGGATCAGCTTACTTAAATTTAGTTCACAGGACCCTGTTGTAATCAAAACTAAAACAAAACCAAAAAAATATTCATCTTATTTATTGCTTAATGTGTGCGAACTAAGCCTTCATCATTCAGGAAAGTTTGAATGCAGAGATTAAAATTGCCATGTGTTGTTTTTCTTAAGGGTTCTTACCCATAATCAAGTTATTGTTTTCTTTTTCTTATTATTAAATTATAGCTGTGTACAATAATGCAATCATGGGGTACAATGTGCTGGTTTTATATACAATTTGAAATATTTTCATTGAACTGGTTAACATGGCATTTTCTTAGTTATTATGTTCAGACATTTATATTCTACACTTAGTAAGTTTCACCTGTACTCTTATATGATGCACTTTAGGTGTGGACCCACCAATTACCCTCCCTCTACCCATCCTCCCCCCTTCCCTCCTTTCTCTTGCCCCTTTCTTCATATTCTTGTGCTATGATTGGGTTATAGCTTTCGTATGAAAGCTATAAATTAGTTTCATAGTAGGGCTGAGTACATTGGATACTTTTCTTCCATTCTTGAGATACTTTGCTAAGAAGAATATGTTCCAGCTCCATCCATGTAAACAGGAAAGAGGTAAAGTCTCCATTTTTTCTTAAGGCTGCATAATATTGCATGGTGTATATTACCACAATTTATTGATCTATTCATGGGTCGATGGGCACTTGGGCTTTTTCCATGACTTAGCAATTATGGATTGGCCTGCAATAAACATTCTGATACAAATGTCTTCATAATAGTGTGATTTTTGGTCTTCTAGATATATAGCTAGTAGAGGAATTACATGATCAAATGCAGGTCTATATTTAGATCTTTAAGTATTCTCCATACATCTTCCCAAAAAGACTGTATTAGTTCGCATTCCCACCAGCAGTGTAGAAGTGTTCCCTTTTATCCACATCCACACCAACATCTCTGGTTTTGGGATTTTGTGATGTGGGCTAATCTTACTGGAGTTAGATGATATCTCAAAATAGTTTTAATTTGCATTTCTCTGATGATTAAGGATAATGAGCATTTTTTCATGTGTTTGTAGGCCATGCGCCTGACTTCTTCAGAGAAGTTTCTCTTCAAGTCCCTTGCCCACCCTGAGATGGGATCACTTGTCCTTTTGTTGCTAATATGTTTGAGTTCTCTATTGATTCTGGTTATTAAGTCTTTGTCAGAGACATACCTTGCAAATGTCTTCTCCCATTCTGAGGGCTGTCTGCTTGCTTTACTTACTGTGTCCCTGGCTGTGCAGAAGCTTTTTAGTTTGATCAGGTCCCAGTAGTGTATTTTTGATATTATTTCAATTGCCTTGGGGTGGGAGGGTCTTCCTCATAAATTATTGCCCAGGCGGATTACTTCAAGAGTTTTCCCTGAACTTTCTTCTATTATTTTTATAGTTTCATGTCTTAAGTTTAAATCTTTAATCTACTGAAAGTTTATGTTAGTTAAAGGTGAAAGGTGTGGGTCCAGTTTCAGTCTTCCACAGGTCACCAGCCAGTTCACCCAGCACCATTTGTTAAATAGGGAATCTTTTCCCTACACAATGTTTTTAAATGGCTGGTCAAAGATCAAATATGGTAAGTAGCTGGGTTCATCTCTTGGTTCTCTACTCTCTTCCATACATTTATTTCTCTATTTTTCTGCCAGTACCATGCTGTTTTGATCACTATTGATTTATAGTATAGTCTGAGGTCTGGTAGCGTAATTCCTCCTCCTTTGTTTTTATTTCTGAGTAATGTCTTGGCTATTGGAGTTTTTATCTGTATTCAATTTTATTAGGATGAAATGTTCTGTAGATGTCTGTTAAATCAAGTTGGTGAATGGTTAAGTTTAAATCCAAAAAGTCTTTACTTAGCTTCTTTTTGGAGGATCTATCCAACACTGCTAAAGGATTATTAAAATCTCCAACTACTATGGGAATCAAGTTATTCATGTCTATTAGAGATTTTCTTATAAATTGAGGCACATTCTGGTTGGGTGCATAAATATTAATAATTGAAAAGTCATCATATTGAGTGGTACCTTTAACAAATATAAAATGTACGTCTTTATCCTTCTTTACTTTGGTTGGTTTAAAACCTATTGTATTTTCAAATAAGATTTCAATATATTCTTTTTTATCTTTGGATTTGCCTTGAATATAGAGGACCATCCATTCACCTTGAGTCTAAATTTATCTTTTAAGGTAAGATGAGATTCTTGTATGCAGCAGATATCTGGCCTGAGTTTTTGTATTCAGTCAGCCAACCTATGCCTCTTTAGAGGACAATTTATGCCATTTCATTAATTGAAAGTAATGATAAATCTTTAGAAAGTCCAGTGGACATTTTTGATGCTTTCATCACTGTGGAAGATGAAATTTGATAAATATTTTCTGGGTGAGTTTACTTTTGTGGTGGAGGTTTGCACTGGTCATTGTGGAGGATAGGTCTGAGAATATCCTGGAGAGCTGGCTTGGTTATAGCAAATTTCTTCACATGTGGATGTCGTTGAAGTATTTAATTTCTCCATCGTAAATGAAACTCAGTTTAACTGGATACAGAATCCTGGGTTGAAAATTTTTTTGTTTTAGGAGATTAAAAGTCGATGACCATTCTCTTCTAGCTTGAAAGGTTTGATCAGAGAGATCTTCAGTTGTTCTAATATTCTTCCCCTTGTAGGTAATGGATTTATTACATCTGGCTGCTTTCAGAATGTTCTTCTTCATATTAAATTTAGTGAACTTAATTATGATGTGCCTGGAGGATGTCTTATTTGGGTTGGGTCATGCTGGGGTTCTGAAACTGTCTGCTATCTGAATTTCAGAATCTCTTGGCATTTCAATAAAGTTCTCTTTCATAATCTCATGAATAAGAACCTCTGTGCCTTGTGATGCCTCTTCATCATTTTCAGGTATCCCTACAAGGTGAATATTGATTTTCTTTGAGTTATCCCAGAGCTGTCTGAGAGAATGATCCATTTTTGCCTTCCATTTCTCTTCTTCTTTGGAAGTTTGGGAGCGTTTGAAAGCTTTGTTTTCCATGTCAGAAATCCTTTCTTCTGCTTGCTCCATTGTGTTACTGAGGGATTCTACTGAATTTCTCAGATCTTTGAGGACTGCTTTTTCTTGTCTCAATGTGTCAAAATCTTTGGTCATTTTGTCTTTGAATTCGTTCAGTTCATTTTTTTTTTAATTGTGGGGGATTCATTGACGGTACAAGAAACCATGTTACACTGGTTGCATTTGTAGGGTAAAGTCCCTCTTACAATCATGTTTTGCCCCCAAAAGGTGTGGCATACACCAAGACCCCACTCTTTCACTCCTTCCCTCTCTCTGCTCTTCCTTTCTCCACCCCTCCCTCATTCTTTCTCTCTCTGCTCTCCCCTTCCCTCATCCCCACTGTGTGAATAATTGTCATTAATTGTCCTCATATCAAACTTGAGTACATAGGATTCATGCTTCTCCATTCTTGAGAAGCTTTACTAAGAATAATGTGTTCCACTTCCATCCAGGTTAATGCAAAGGCTGTAAAGTCTCCTTTTTTTAATGGCTGAATAGTATTCCATAGTGTATATATACCATAGCTTGTTAATCCATTCCCAGATTGGTGGGCATTTAGGTTGTTCCCACATTTTGATGATCATAAATTGACCTGCAATAAACAGTCTAGTGCAAGTGTCCTTATGATAAAAGGATTTTTTTCCTTCTGAGTAGATGCCTAGTAATAGGATTGCAGGATCAAATGGGAGGTATAGCTTGAGTTCTTTGAGAGTTCTCCATACTTCCTTCCAAAAAGGGTGTATCAGTTTGCAGTCCCACCAGCAGTGTAAAAGTGTTCCCTTCTCTCCACATCCACACCAGCATCTGCAGTTTTGAGATTTTGTGATGTAGGCCATTCTCACTGGAGTTAGATGGTATCTCAGGGTGTTTTGGATTTGCATTTCTCTAATAATTAGGGATGTTGAGCATTTTTTCATATGTTTGTTAGTCATTCGTCTGTCTTCTTTAGAGAAGGTTCTATTCATGTCTCTTGCCCATTGATTTATGGGATTGTTGGCTGTCTTCATGTGGATTAATTTGAGTTCTCTATAGATCCTGGATATCAAACCTTTGTCTGATTCAAAATATGCAAATATCCTTTCCCATTGGGTAGGATGTCTATTTGCTTTGGTTGTTGTCTCCTTAGCTGTACAGAAGCTTCTGAGTT
>CAUYON010067688.1:0-12275 GCA_963573935.1 Arctocebus calabarensis | reverse complement strand
CTCCCCTTCCCCTCCCCTCCCTTCCCCTCCCCTTCATAAAGAGTCTCTCTCTGTGCCCTGGGAAGAGTGCTGTGGCATCATCATAACTCACAGCAACCTCAAACTCTTGGGCTCAAGTGATCTTGCCTCAGCCTCCCGAGTAGCTGGGACTATAGGCACCTGCCACAATGCCTGGCTAGTTTTTCTATTTTTAGTAGAGATGGGGTCCCGCTCTTCCTTAGTCTGATCTCAAACTTCCTGAGCTCAAGCAATCCACCTACCTCAGCCTAATTGGGGAAAACAAAGCAAGGGGCAGAAAAGTGCCAGCAAGTGGGCAAAACAGCAAGAAGATGCCATAATAAAAAATTGGATGGACTACCTAAGACATTTTAAAATCTTGTTTTCATGTCTTCTTCCCTTCTAGGTGACTGTTGGTTGAATAAGGATGAGTTTTTTAAAACCCCAATTAATTTTTTTTTTTTTTTGTTTTGTTTTTTTTTCAGGGTAACAAAGACAGATTTTTTTTTTTTTTTGTAGTTTTTTGCTGGGGCCGGGTTTGAACCCGCCACCTCCAGTATATGGGGCTGGCATCCTACTCACTGAGCCACAGGTGCTGCCCCAAACCCCAATTAATTTTAACGAAGGAAACAAAGTGTTTTTCTTCTCAGCAGGGAAGGCAATGTTGAAGTTAAACACCTCATTGAGGGTGGTAATACTGTGCAGTTAATTTTAAAGATGGGAACAAAAGAAGTGTTTTCATTCTCACTAGGGAAGGCGGTTTGAAACACCTCATTGAGGGTATCACTGCCAGGCTCATTTGGGATCTGATAATTGCTCTTCCTGACAAGACAATATGGAAAACACAGGGTGAAACCTACCAGCACTTAGATAAGTTTTCACTGTCACCAAGCAGCAAAGACACATTTTCTCCCTTTTCTAAATAGAGTTAGAATAGAGTGCAATCCAATTATTTTTACAATGCCAAGTCCCCTGGATATGGATTCAGAAGCTTCCTCCACTGATTTTATCCAGGATTGGTGTGGTGAAATTGATTCCACAGGGTCTTTGATACAGAATGAAGAGAATGGGGGATTTCTCTTTACATTTGTTTATTTTTTCCTATCTAGAGCTTAAGAGGATGAGGATGTTCCTTCTCATCACTGCCAACTGAAACTAGAACTAATAAATAGGAAGGAGAAAGAATATAGTAGTTATGTCACCTCTGTGACTGTGAATTTACTCATTACTGTGGGGAAAATATCTGATGGCACTTTTTAGAAAGCAAGTGAGCACAATCAGATATTTAATTAATTTATTTATTTTGAGACAGAGTCGCTATCACCCTAGGTAAAGTGCTATATGTGGCATCATAGCTCACAGCAACCTCATATTCCTGGGCTTATCTGATCCTCCTGCCTCAGCCTCCTAAGTAGCTGGGACTACAGGTGCCTCCAAAATGCCTGGTTGGGTTTTTTTCTATTTTTATTTTATTTTATACATTTTTTAGAGACAGAGTCTCACTTTGTCACCCGTGGTAGAGTGCTATGGCATCACAGCTCACAGCAACCTCCAGCTCTTAGGCTTAGGCGATTCTCTTACCTCAGTCTCCCAAGTAGCTGGGATTACAGGCGCCCACCACAACAGCTATGTTTTTGCTGCAGTCGTCATTGTTGCTTAGCTGGCCCTGGCTGGGTTTGAACCCACCAACCTTGGTGTATGTGGCCGGCATTGTAACCACTGTGCTATGGGCGTGGAGCCAGAAAGCAGGTTTTAAATAAAGTAAATTTTTAGAAAGGAAATGTGATAAAGCAATAAGATCATGTTGGCCAAGTGCTCCTGCATTGAAAACCCTAAAAAAAAAAGCATTCTAGAAATATAAAGTATATTATTCTATTTACTTTGTTCCAGAATAATATGTATGATATTCCATTAGCTTATCATATTAGGCCATTTTCCTTTGGGGATAGTTCTATCTCTCCCAATATGAGAGAATGAGCTTCAACAACTTCAAATGTTAATATAACTTTTCTGTGAACTGTCACGTTACTGTCTATAGAATCTGCTCCTGGAGGTTTTACTTTCCCCCAGGGTTAGCAAGAGACTTTCATTTCTTCTTTGTGCTCTCCCAACTCCAAGGAATCATAGGGAAGTGGTGTTTGCTGCAGGCTTTAGTCCTTTATTAGTGCTCATTCAATCTGTTTAACACTCCACTGGTGTGCCTCTTTAGAAGTCTCCAGAAGTCCTGGCTGGCAGGAAGCTTGAGGGCCCAAACAGTGCAATACACAGGCAGGAGGCAAAGGGGGACATGTCCACTGGAGCCCCCTCCGAACTTCAGGTTTGGGGCGCCACTCCCTCTCTCCTGGATTCATGTGGGAGGAGAGAAGGCAGTGGGAACCTATCTCTTCCTAGCGGATTGTACTCAGATCTCCTGAGCAGGCCCCTGAGGGGTCAGTCCAGCTCATGCCTGCTCTTGGGGGCTGAAAAAGGTGCCCATCCAAGTGCAGGCCGTTCAGAGTCCTAAGTCTTAGGAGCGAAGCCCCTTCTCTCCGTCCCCACACACCAGGCCAGCCTTGCCTGCCTTACAGAAAGACCTGCATGTCCAGAGGAACCCCTTTCAATACAGTGTCCCACTGCACTGGGGGGCAGAGCAGAGGGGCCTCCAGGACAGATGATCTCAGGGAATCCAGTCTGGGCTTAGGCAGCCCTGTGAAAGACGTCCGTTGAAGTTCAGGGGCAGGCAGCCACTTGCAGGAAGGGACACACCACATCTACCTAATGTTATGAGCACCTTCCCTCAGGTAAGGCAGAGCAGGCCCACGCTCCTCCCCAGATGACCTGGATGGACCAGCAGGCAGGGCCCTGCACAGACAGGATTCAACAGTCCGGCGGTCAGTGAAGACAATGCCACTTTGACCTTAACATTTGCACCCCCTCCCAAATGCATGTGAAACTT
Source organism: Arctocebus calabarensis (assembly GCA_963573935.1). Lineage (NCBI taxonomy): Eukaryota > Metazoa > Chordata > Mammalia > Primates > Lorisidae > Arctocebus > Arctocebus calabarensis. Next base: position 9,343 of record CAUYON010067688.1, on the reverse strand, counting down.
CATTTTCTTGTTTTTTCCTTCTTAATTTTCTTTTCTTTTTTTTTTTGTAGAGACAGAGTCTCACTTTCTCACCCTCGGTAGAGTGCTGTGGCATCATACAGCTCACAGCAACCTCCAGCTCCTGGGCTTAGATGATTCTCTTGCCTCAGCCTCCCAAGTAGCTGGGTCTAAGGTGCCCGTCACAACGCACGGCTATTTTTCTGTTTTGCAGTTTGGCCGAGGCCGGGTTTGAACCCACCACCTTCGGTATATGGGGCTGGCACCTTACTCGCTGAGCCACAGGCGCTGCTCCTTAATTTTCTTTTTTTTTTCACTTTGCTGACATCAGGGTGCCAGGGCATCACAGCTCACAGCAACCTCCAACTCTTGTGCTTAAGCAATTCTCTTGCCTCAGCCTCCCAAGTAGCTGGAACTACAGGTGCCCACCACAACACCCAGCTATTTTTTTGTTGCTGTTTGGCCGGGATCGGGTTCGAACCTGTCACCCTTGATATATAGGGCCAGCGCCCTATTCACTGAGCCACAGGTACTGTCCGAAGCTTAATTTTCAGTGTTACAATATTAAGAAGTAGGGCCTTTAGGCTGGTTCAGGTGTCTCATTCCTGTAATCCCAGCTCTCTGGGAGGCTGAGGTGGGACGATCGCCAGAGCTCAGGAGTTTGAGACCAGCCTGAGAAAGAGTGAGACCCTGTCTCTACTAAAAATAGAAAAAATTGCCAGGCATTTTGGCAGGTTCCTGTAGTTCCAGCAACTTGGGAAGCTGGGGAAAGAGGGTCACTTGAGCCCAGGAGTTTGAGGTCGCTGTGAGCTACAATGTCATGAGCTCTATCCAGGGCGACAGAGTAAGACTTTGTCACAAAAAGAAAAGAAAAGAAAAGTAGAGCCTTTAGTTTATGGGTGAAAGAAATGGAGAGAAATACCACCCATGTTTCAAGTCATGGATGGGATTCAGGCCTTATAAAAGGGCTTGAGAGGGTGGGTTCACCCCTCCTGTTCTTTTTGTCCCTTCTGCCACAGGAGGGCTCCAGGAGAAGGCGATGTTTATGAGGAACTGGCCCTCCAAATACCAAATGTGCTGATACCTTGATCTTGGGCTTCCTAGTGTCCAGAAAAATAAATTTCTGTGGCTTGTAAATTACCCAGCCCAGACTATTTTGTTACAGCAGCAGGAACAGATGAAGACAAGACCCATGTCTGGACTGTTTGTCACTGTTATTCAATTTACCATTGCTAGTATTCTATTCAGAATTTGTGCATCTATCCTAAGAGATACTGGTCTCTCTTTTTTTTTTTTGAGACAGAGTCTCACTATGTCACCCTCGGTAGAGTAACCGTGGTGTCACAGCAATCTCAAACTTTTGGGCTCCAGTGATTCTCTTGCCTCCGCCTCCCAAGTAGCTGGGACTACAGGTGCTTTCCACAATGCCCGGCTATTTTTTTGTTGTTGCAGCAATTGTCATTGTTGGTTAGCTGGCTTGGGCTGGGTTTGAACCTGCTGTAACTATTGTGCTGAGCCCTCTTTTTGGGGGGGCATAGTCTCACTGTGTCACCCTTAGTAGAGTGGCGTCATAGCTCACAGCAACCTCAAACTCTTGGGCCCAGATGATCCTCTTGCCTTAGCCTCCTGAGTAGCTGGGACTGTAGGTGCCCACCACAATGTCTGGCTATTTTTAGATACAGGGTCTTGCTCTTACTCAGGCTGGTCTCAAACTCCTGAGCTCAAGCAATCCACCTGCTTTGGCCTCCTAGGGTGTTAAGATTATAGGCATGAGCTGCCTCGTCCCCCCCTCACCCCCCCCCACCCCCGCATGCCCCCGAGATCCTGGCCTGGGGCGAGTATACAGGAATGTGCAGGAAGACATTTGCTTGATGCTGGTTCAGGGCTTGCACTGACGTACAGAGACACCCCGGGAAGCTTGCCTTCTTTTCCTGTGTGCTGGAGCAGTCATGAAGCATGACCATTAGTAATAAACACTTGAGCTAGCCTTGGTGAGTTTGTGCAAAAACAGCCAATGGAAGGAGCAATTAAAAATACTGCTGAGGGGTGGTCTTTTGGACTGGCAGATGGACCATTTTGTTTCCAGATGTTTGCTGAGTAAAACAGATTGTGTGTCTTCCTTTCCATCTGGTTTGGAAGCTGAACTCCGCTGACCTCACAGCTTGCTTGTCAGAAATGCAGAATCCTCCAGTCTGTGCCCCTACTGTCTCCTTCAGACACACACTGTGGATGGAGGAGGAAAATGCAGGTGCAGGGGAGCCAGGATGCAATCCTATTCCCTCGAATTGCTTCATCTGCTGAGAATGAGGGGTGCGAGGTAGGCCTTAACGCAGAAGCAGCAGCGTCTGTGTGTGGGGAGAGCCACCTGACACCCTGGAAGGGCAGAGCTTCATTGTCAGCTTAGAAAATAATGTTCCCGTGAGGCCAATCTTTTAAAAAAAATACAGAAGAAGGTTATAAGAGGCAAGAATAGACTTTGAATCTGGTTTTCTTTATCTTTGCAGAAGAGAAGGTTTCATTTGAAAGGTTTTATCACCAGCAGGTTGACAGGCAACCTTAGTCACTAGCTCCATTTAGAATGGACTGGAAAGTCGTAAAAACCTCTTCCTATTTTATGGCCCAGAGAACAGAAGCTGTGGGTGATGAAAGTCATTGCAGGGAGGAATGGAAACCCCAAATGACTTTTTACAGCCACTCACTTTTCAGCAAGAGCTCAGCAATATATGTAGTCACATTATAATATGTAATATGAAAAATGTGTATAAGAAAAGGAGAGAGGAAGTGTCATTTCATTTAATAAACACTGTTCATTTTAATATATGGACATTTTAACTAAATTACATGGAGTGTTTTCCTCCTAAATTTCACCTTAGGGTTTTTGAATTAAATGCATCTTGACATGGTTTTAAATGACTAGATAGAGATTTATCATCAAATTATAATGTGGCTGGAATTATACTGACATAGAAATAATTGCTTCTCGACAGGTGGTCCTAGAGTTTCATGATTGGACCTACAAATTCAAAGTCAGCAAACCCTCTATAGATACCTTCCCTGGATGTGCATGAAGAACAAGTGGCTTCTCCAAGTTTCCACCTTTTCGAAGCTTCGTGATTCTAATAGTGAGTAACCAGGGGCCACCAGTAAAGACCCTTGGGTGGCTTTTCCAACTTTGTAGCATCCATTTAGCATAAAGCTATCTTAATGTGCAAGCAAGACTACAGGGCGAGGAGGAAGTTATTTTTTTTGAGACAGAGTCTCACTCTGTCGCCCTGGGCAGAGTGCCATGGCATCATAGCTCACAGTAACCTCAAACTCTTGGGCTCAAGTCATCCTTCTGCCTCAGCCTCCCAGGTAGCTGGGACTATAGGTGTCCAGCTAGTTTTTCTATTTTTATTAGAGACGAGTTCTCACTCTTGCTCAGGCTGGTCTAGAACTCCTGAGCTCAAGGAATCCACCCACCTCAGCCTCCCAGAGTGCTGGGATTATAGGCAGGTGCCCAGCTGGGGATGGTTAATGGTAAAAAAAAATTTCTGCATGTGTCTGTGAGGATGTTTCCAGAAAGCATTAGCCTTTGAATCAGTAGACTGAGTAGAGAAAATCTGCCTTCACCAAGGTGGATGGGCATCATCCAGTTTGTTGAGGGAACTGTTGGAAAAAAAAGGCAGAGGAAGTTCCCTCTGTCTTCTGGCCTCGAAGCATCCCTGGTCAGAGACCGAGGTGCTCATGCTTTCAGCCTTCGGTGGGTTCACACCAGCTTTCTGATGGAGTGCCATGGGACTTCTCAGCATCTTTTTTTATTTTTTTTATTTTTTGAGACAGAGTCTCACTCTCTCAACCTGGGTGGTTAGAGTGTCATAGACTCATCTTAGCTCAGAGCAACCTCGAACTCCTGGGCTCAAGTGATCCTCCTACCTCAGCCTTTGGAGTAGCTGGGACTACTGGCAGCCACCAACATGCCCGCTTAGTTCTTCTATTTTTAGTAGAGACAGGGTCTTGCTCTTGCTCAGGCTGGTCTTGAACTCCTAAACTCAGGCAATCCACCTTCCTCTGCCTCCCAGAGTGCTGGGATTACAGAGGTGAGCCTCTGTGCCCAGCCTTAGTGAATGTTCTTAACTTTTTCAAACCTTACAGATGGAGACATAGAGTCACAAAGCTTTGTGAACAAAAAAAAAAAAAAAAAAATTCCTTGGCTTAGCGGAAGCAGCTAAGGCACCAGCCGCATACACCAGAGCTGGCAGGTTCAAATCCAGCCCGGGTCCACCAAACAACAATGATAACTACAACCAAAAAATGGCCGGGTGTTGTGATAGGCGCCTGTAGTCCCAGCTACTTGGGAGGCCGAGACAAGAGAATCACTTAAGCCCAGGCCTCAGAGGTTGCTGTGAGCTGTGATGTCACAGCTCTCTACCCAGGGTGACAGCCTGAGGCTCTAGCTCAAAAAAAAAAAAAAAATTCCTGCCTCAGTAGATCTACTTACAATATGTAAGTGAGCAGAGCATTTGCCAGGCATATAGGGTCCTAGAAAGGTTACATTTTGGTTAAAGGATCAAGAGCACGTGGCCACAACACGTGCACACATGTACGGCAACTGGCCCACAAAGCCTAAAGAAGACTCTGTTTCGAGGCAGTGATAAATTATGAGGATTTGAGAATTCAAGAAGTAGTCATGGAAAATTACTGCCTGCCAGGTGCTGTAGGAGGATACAGCAGAGGACAAAGTGGCTGCTCTGGTCGGGAAGTGGCTCACGCCTGTACTCCTAGCACTTTGGGAGGCTGTAGCAGGTGGATCAGCTGAGCTCAGGAGTTCAAGACCAGCCTGAGCAAACTCAAGACCCTGTCTCTAAAAAATAGCCGGGCATTGTAGCAGGTACCTGTAGTCCCAGCTACTTGCGAGGCTGAGGCAAGAGGACTGTTTCAGTCCAAGGGTTTGAGGTTGCTGTGAGCTATGATGTTACAGCACTCTACCAGGACAACAGAGTGAGACTCTGCCTTTAAAAAAAGAAAAAAGTGCCTGCTCTTGTGGGGATACAGATAGTAAACGGGTGAGACACAGAGGGTATTAGTGGTCAGTGCTCAGGAAGGAAGTAAAGGAGGGGACAGAGACAGAACAGGAGTGGTGTGGGTGGCAATTTTAGATGGGGTGTCCAAGAAAGGCCTCGGGAGGAGGCTTATTATTTTTTTTGAGACAAAGTCTCATTCCGTCACCCTGGATAGAGTGTCACAGCTCACAGCAACCTCAAACTCTTGGGTTCAAGTGTTCCTCTTGCCTCAGCCTCCCAAGTAGCTGGGCCTACAGGTGCCTGCCATCATGGTCAGCTAGTTTTTCTGTTTCTAATAGAGATGGGGTCTCGCTCTTGCTCAGTCTGGTCTCAGACTCCTGAGCTGAAGGAATCCTCCCATTTTGGCCTCCCAGAGTGCTGGGATTACACTGCCCCTGGGTAATTACCCTGGGGTAATTCTGCTGCTCGTGGGCCCCAGTACTCAGAATCATAACAAATTCTGAGTTTTATATATTATTTGTGGGGAAAAAAACTGATTTATTTCTTTGTTTACTTATTTATTTATTTATTTTGAGACGGAGTCTCACTATGTCGCCCTCAGTAGAGTGCCATGGTGTTACAGAAACCTCAAACTCTTGGGCTCAAGTGATTCTCTTGCCTCAGCCTCCCAAGTAGCTGGGACTACAGGTACCTGCCACAACACCCGGCTACTTTTTGTTGCAGTTGTCATTGTTGTTTTAGCAGGCCCGGGCAGGGTTTGAACCCGCCAGCCTCGGTGTATGTGGCTGGCACCGTATCCACTGTGCTACGGGCACCAAGCCTTTACCACTGATTTTAATGAAAATAACAATCTCGGGACAGCGCCTATGGCTCAAAGGTGTAGGGCGCCTGTCCCATATGCTGGAGGTGGTGGGTTCAAACCCAGCCCCGGCCAAAAACTGCAAAAAAAAAAAAGCAAATAAAAAAAAAAAAAGAAAATAACAATCTCTGTCAAAAGTCTAGTGAGGTCGGGATGCCTTTAACAAATGCCTACTACCAGCTCGGCACCTGTGGCTCAACGGGCTAAGGCGCCAGCCATGTACACCTGACCTGGCGGGTTCAAATCCAGCCCGGGCCCCCAAACAACAATGACGGCTGCAACCAAAAAATGGCCGGGCGTTGTGGCGGGTGCCTGTAGTCCCAGCTACTTGCGAGGCGGAGGCAGGAGACTCGCTTGAGCCCAGGAATTTGAGGTTGCTGTGAGCCGTGATGGCACGGCACTCTATCCGGGGTGACAGCCCTTCTCAGCTGGGCCCAGTGGATCACGCCTGTAATCCTAGCACTCTGGGAAGCCGAGGCAGGTGGATCTCTTGAGCTCAGACTGAGCAAGAGTGAGACCCCATCTCTACTAAAAATAGAAAACTAGCTGGTTATGGTGGCTACCCAGGAGGCTGAGGCAGGAGGATCACTTGAGCCCAAGAGTTTGAGGTTGCTGTGAACTATGACACCATGGCGTTCTACCCAGGATGACTCTGTCTCAAAATAAAAATGTTATTCCAGTCACAAGATGTGGCAGAGTAACTCAGCCCTTCCACCTACAGTTAGAGGTGCTAGCACGCTCTGCAGTGAAACCACCACAGAATTATTCTGCCTTCCAGCCTATTCACTTTTACCACTTCCTGAATACAAAAAGAATTTTACGTCAGTTTGCCCAGTAGGTTAAATTAATATTTACATGAATTGTGGAGGCTGAGAAGCATTGTGAAATTTCTAGATGTACCTTGACAATGCTAGATTTTTTTCCTCCTTATTTTGTAGTTTTGGTAGTGTTAAGTTAACCTAAATTTGGCCTGAGGATGCCTCCACACTTGAGTCTTTCAAAATGAACTGCAGCTTGGCTATAGGTGCCTGCCACTACACCCAGCTTTTTTTAGGGACAAGGTCTCGCTCTGGCTTAGGCTGGTCTTGAACCATTGAGCTCAAGCAATCCACCTGCCTCCCCAGAGAGCTAGGATTACAGGCATGAGCCACTGTGGCCGGCCCACACTTCATTTTCTATCCATCTGTCCATGTTGGGGCCAGAGCTCTTTGAACCTATTTTGGTTCAAGGGCTACCTGTTTCTGGAATTGTGAAACCTTTCAATTTGTTGTTGTTTTAGTAGTGACCCAAAATTGTATGTTCCAAAAGACTGGGTGTGGTGGCTCCTGCCTGGCACTCTGGGAGGCTGAGGCAGGTGGATCACTTGAGCCCAGGAGTTTGAGGTTGCTTTTAGCTATTGTGAAGCAATAGCATTCTACCCAGGGAGACAGAGTGAGACTTTTGTCTCAAATAAAAATAATGATATGTTCCTTTTCTTATAGATCCAAAGGGAATCCTTTCTGGGGCTACCATGTCCTCAGGGCCTCTGCAGATGACTGGTTTCCTTACTGAAATGTCTTCCTACTGAGGCTGGGGAAACTCTTCAGAAGTGATTGAGCAGGACCAGCTTTGTCCTGCCCACACCCTGATGCCAGGCTGTGGAGCATTTCAGCCCCCCAGGAAAGGCAGCAATGCCGTGGAGACTGTCTGGCCTTCTAAGCCACTCAGAGGCCAGACTTGGGTGGCCAAGGAGCAGGGTTTGGTTCTGTGTCTTCTTAGCTGTGTGAACTTGGGCATAACGCTCAACACGTCACTGGCCTGTTGCATCATCTTTAAAAATGAAATGGCCTAATAAGATGCTGCAACCCTAATGCTAGGTTCACCCTCTCTACTCCCCTGCTGGGGGGCCTGGGGGAAGAGATGGGGTTGCTGCAGGTGGAAGGCCTGGAAGCTGGGGGGTGATGGAGGAGGAAGATGGGGACAGGCTGAGAGGTCTGGGGGTGATCCCATGGCCCCATAGGTGGAAGGAGTCTGGGAGTAGGCAAGACAAAATTAGATGAGTCATGCCATGGCAGAATGCAAATTCCAGGGCAGAAAGCTGAACTGACTCTGGGTTTCTACTGTGCCTGTGCACCAGGCAGGCACAAAGCTGTTTTGTGGCAGGCAATTTCGGGAATTAGCATCGCTCTGCTCAAGGTATTCCCTGAAACAGAATGACCTCTTCAAAGAGTTTTTTTCATGGGCGGTGCCTGTGGCTCAGTGAGTAGGGCACCGGCCCCATATACTGAGCGTGGTGGGTTCAAACCTGGCCCCAGCCAAACTGCAACAGCAACAACAACAACAAAAAGATAGCCAGGCATTGCAGCAGGCACCTGTAGTCCCAGCTACTCGGGAGGCTGAGGCAAGAGAATCGCCTAAACCCAGGAGTTGGAGGTTGCTGTGAGCTGTGATGCCAAGGCACTCTACCGAGGGCAATAAAGTGAGACTCTGTCTCTACAAAAAAAAAAAAAAAAAAAGAGTTTTTTTCAGAGTATGTCCACTTAGCTGGGCATTGTGGCAGGCACCCATAGTCCCACCTGCTTGGAGGCTGAGACAGGAGGATCACTGGAGCCCAGTGGGGTAAGCTAGGACACTACACCACTCTACATAGGGTGACAGAATGAGACTCTGTCTAACAACAAAAAAAGAGAGACTATATCCACTGAATGTCTGCTGTGACCTCTTTGATCCCAGAAAAGTAGGTAGGGAAGGTGGGAATCCCTGTCCTCCTGACCTACCACAAGTGAGACACCTAAATGTCCTGGTGCAGAGAGAGACAGAGCCACAGCTGAGAGACAGCCCAGGTCTCTGAACCCGCCGCCTTCTCTCTCTTGTGGTTGAAAGGTCACTTGCACAGGGAGGGCTCGCGAAGAGCTGAAGAACTGGTCACTTCAACGGCACAGTCCGAGTTGATTTATCTCTATAGGTACTTAAAAAAAAAAGAAAGAAAGAAAAAGAGAAAGCAAACCCATACGCTCACACAGCAAGGGTAGTGGAGGGACCCTGAGTGAGCTCTGAGCTAGCTGCTCTCTGCTGCCCAGACCTCTTCCACACCAGCAGGCCACCAACAGGCCGGTAGGTGCATAAAACAAAAGGGACTGTGTAATAGGTCACAGTCAAAGCAATAATGCAGTGCTATGGGCAATAGTTTGTATGCCCCAAATGTAGCCTCTGGCATTGATGACAATACAGTTACCACTGATGGAGGGTTTAATATGTGCTACAGTTTTACAGCCTGACTTACTGAGAAATTAATTTGTGTTTTTCATGTTGTTGTTCTTTCTGGTTTTTGTTCGTTCGTTTGTTTTTTTTTTATTTATTTTTATTTTTATTTATTTATTTATTTATTTATTTTTGAGACAGAGCCTCAAGCTGTCACCCTGGATAGAGTGCTGTGGCATCACAGCTCACAGCAACCTCCAATTCCTGGGCTCAAGCGAGTCTCCTGCCTCCGCCTCCCAAGTAG
>CAUYON010067685.1:0-28202 GCA_963573935.1 Arctocebus calabarensis | reverse complement strand
TAGCCGGGCGCTGTGGCGGGCGCCTGTAGTCCCAGCTACTCGGGAGGCTGAGGCAAGAGAATCGCTTAAGCCCAGGAGCTGGAGGTTGCTGTGAGCAGTGTGACGCCACGGCACTCTACCCCGGGCGATAAAGTGAGACTCTGTCTCTATAAAAAAAAAAAAAAAAAAAAAAGAAGTATCATCTTTACCCTCTCTGCTTAAAACTGGGTGTGACTTTGTGACTGTCTTGAGGAATCAAATGCACTGAAAGTGATACTGTGTGCTTCAGAGACTGGGTCATAAAGTCAATGTGCCCTCCACATGGTGCTCTCTCTCTCTCCACTTCATTCCTTCCCTTCCTCCCCTCTCTCTGAATTTTGTCCTTGGATCCAAGCCACCATCTTGTGAGAAGCCCAGGCTCCATGAAGAAGCTGACCAATAGCCCCAGCTAACTAACATCCAGATCAATCGCCAGGCCTAGCAGTGAGTGAGCAACCTTTCCAAAAGTCCAATCCCCAGCCTTTGAGCCTCCCCAGCAGAGGCAGGTGGAGACAGATGAACTATCCATGCTGGCCCCTGCACCAACTGAAGACTGAGGCATAAAATAAACAATGTTGTTATTTCCTTAACATACTAAATTGTGGAGCAATTTGTTTTGAAGCCTAAGTAGCTAAACCATTGTGTTATCAAGGGATGCAGTTAACAACTAACTGAGAAGACAGTCTCTCAGCCAGTTAAATAAGAGACTCTCCACCATCTCCCTTACTTCACTCTGCCCAACAAACCAGAGAAGCTGCAGCTACTAATAGGAAAATAGAGGGGCCATGGTCTCCTAGAGGCAAATCACTCACTCCCACCAGTCCAGGGAGGGGAGGGGGAACCAAGAAGTACACCACACACGTCTTCCCGTGGCAGATGCCCCAGCTACAGCTGCAGCCAACACTAAAGAAGAAAACCCAGGAAAAGAGGACACTTTTGTATCAGATGTAAGACTAGGGTGTTAAACTGGGAAGAATCTTAACTGAAAGTAGCTAGGAAATAGGGAATCTTCTTCAGGTGTCATTTAAAACTATGTTACCTGGGGAAACGAGAGGCTAAAAAAATACAGGGGGGGGAGGGGGTGACAGGTGAAAAAATAAAATGATTTCATGTATGAATACTTCCGAATTGAAAACTTTCCAATAAAGTAACCAAGCTAACTTCTGTCCAAGAACCAAGTGCAGGCACCATCTTGGGGGCTACTTCAGGAAGTGGATGACATAGTCTGGCTGGAGGAGTGGGAGTTTTGTTCTGTGTTCACCTGGAGCTATGAGCTATATATATTTAGAGAATTTCACTTTCCCTTCTATCCTGAATCTCCTCTCTTAGTGACATTTTATAGTGGTCATTGGCCAACTCTGCTTCCCACCCACAGACCAAATCTCATAATGTCCTTGAAGATAGTTTACCTGTGGGAAAGAAAATTGAGTCTTTGTCTTTTAAGGATAATGGGACACATTCCTTAGTTTCCTATAAAGGGCCTTTGCTTTTTCCTGTGAGACTTTTTCAAATACCCATTCTGAACATTTCCCTTTCGTTATCAGCACTGTGATGAGGAAGAATCTGCATGTGGAAATAAATCTATAGATTAGCAGAGCCTGCTCCATCCCCTTCCAAGCTTTCTGTGACCTCAACAGGAAGCTGGGGAAAACCACACTAAGGTTTTTCCACCTTAAGGTTATTTTTGCCTATTAAGGAAAACCTAGAGGCCAACAGAGACAGTTGTGTGTATATGAAGAAGATTCCATTATGTACAAGTCCCAAGGAAAGTAGTCACTCAGTATTGGGTGAAATGGTGGCTACCTCTGCAATTTAATACAGAAATACTTCTCCAGGGAAACATTATGGTCTACAGAAGCCTAGACAGGGATATACCCATAAGGACATATCTTTAGATAAGCCTAATGGGCACAGCTCACTTTTCCACATGAGGAAACACACACCTCAAGGTCCCTCATGCATGGTGTCAGTCACACAGTCAGGGACCCTTCCCTTCAGGGTTAACCCTACCAGTTTTCTCCACATAGAAGTAAAACATAAGAGCCCACAGCTTCTCTGGTGTTCTTCAGATACTCTTATTTGCTCTGGACAACAGGCCAATGTTTAAGCACTCTTTTTGTAATGGTAAATAGTAACCTGCCAATGTTTAAGCACTGTGTCTTTGTGTAATGGGAAATCATTATGTTTCATGATCTTTCAACACTTTCACCTTTGAGCTTTTTGACTTTTGGGTGCATGCCACCTGATTTCATCAGCCTAGCTTGTTTGCAGATCAAGAATGCTGGGGTTACCAACACTATTTCCTGTAGTCCCGCTGCCTATTTGCGGAGCCAGCAATCTCGTTTCTTGGACTCTGTCCTTAGGAAATAATCAGAGATGTCTTTAATGATGATGCACAAAAATGTGTTGTTTTTCTCATAACACTATGGAACTGTAAAATGTTATTTGATTATTTACAAGTTTATTGTTTTCTTTTTCCCATATGAATGTATGCTTCATCATTTCCTCTGCTAATTAAGATTATGATAGGAATAACAATAATGATCATAAAGGTAGGTCACATGAGTATTTACTGGGTCAAGCACTTTGCTATGCGTTTAGACATATTATGCCATTTAACAGTCACAAAGACCTTATGAGATTAGCATAATTATCACCATTACCAATAATTACCACTTATTAATTATTACCATTTTACAGATGAAGAAAGTGCGGTTTAGGAAGGTTATTAGTGGTCAAGCTGAGACTTGAACCCAGCTTCACTCCACTTGAATTCGTCTGCTCTCAGTACACAATGCCTAGTATATGGTCAAGTTTAAGAGGGGCTAAGCCAGACTCTCAAGCTATTTCGTGGAATAGGCTATATCTCGGAGAAGAACACTCTACCTACTTGTCTGGTACAGCAGTACATGTTGGTTAGTTCACTTAAATCCTTGCTCCTGGTCCTGCTCATCTCAGTATGCTTTTCCCCCTCTGGCAAAACCCCGATTTTGTTTAGATTCCCATCTTCCATACAGCTCCCAGGTAGCACATCCCTGGTAGTGAATCTTCATAAGTCTCAGCCAATCCTGGTAATTCCATTCTCTACGTATTGATTCTTGGCATCGGCATGTGATGCTATTCTTCCTAAAGAGATATTGAGGATCTACCGGCAATGGAGGCTGAGGGAAAGTCATAAGATTTTTCCTTGCTCTTAAAAAGGAACACAAGACAGAAGACAGCCCAGGCCCCTTTACATCCTCTAGATACGGCTACATGAGGAGGAGATGATTAGAGCTGTAGCAGCCACCTTGGGAACATGACAGAAAAGAGCCCAAACCATCCATCATGTATGCAGCAAAGTCTTTTCACTAGTTTTTTTATTTAGTGATTAAGTTTGTAATTTAATCATTTTATGTGGTATTTTTTGTTTTGTTTTTTATTTTATTTATTTATTTATTTATTTTTTATTTTTTGAGACAGAGCCTCAAGCTGTCACCCTGGATAGAGTGCTGTGACATCACAGTTCACAGCAACCTCCAATTCCTGGGCTCAAGCGAGTCTCCTGCCTCCGTCTCCCAAGTAGCTGGGACTACAGGCACCCGCCACAACGCCCGGCCATTTTTTGGTTGCAGCTGTCATTGTTGTTTGGTGGGCCCGGGCTGGATTCGAACCCGCCAGCTCAGGTGTACGTGGCTGGTGCCTTAGCCCGCTGAGCCACAGGCGCTGAGCCTTGTTTTTTATTTTGAGACAGAGTCTCACTTTGTCACCCTGGGTAGAGTGCCATGGCATCACAGCTCATAGCAACCTCAAACTCTTGGACTCAAGTGATTCTCTTGCCTCAACCTCCTGAGTAGTTGGAACTATAGGTACCTGCCACCATGCCCAGCTCTTATTTTTAGAGACAGAGTCTTGCTCTTACTCAGGCTGGTCTTAAATTCCTGAGCTCAAGCAATCCACCTGCCTCGGCCTCCCAGAGTGCTAGGATTATAGGCATGAGCCACCATGCCTACCTGGTATTGTTTTCTTTTCAAAAACTGGTTTTAGGGCGGCACCTGTGGCTTAGTGGTCAGGGAAGCGGCTTGTACCGAGGATGACAGGTTCAAACCCAGCCCCAGCCAAAATGCAACAACAACAACAAAAAAAAAAAATAGCTGGGCATTGTGGTGGGCACCTGTAGTCCCAGCTACTCAGGAGGCTGAGGCAAGGGAATCGCCTAAGCCCAGGAGTTGGAGGTTGCTGTGAGCTGTGTGACGCCACAGCCCTCTACTGTGGGCTATAAGGTGAAACTCTGTCTCTACAAAAAAAAAAAAAACTGGTTTTAAATGAACTTTAATTTTAAAACCTAGTCTTTTTATGGTTTCTGTTTCTGGTATTGTTTGATTTGAAACTTTCAGTTGTGATAGAAATTAAGCTGAAATAAGCTTAGGTGGCCAGGCAAGGCGGCTCAATCTTATAATCCTAGCACTTTGGGAGTCAAGGAAAGAGGATTGCTTAAGGTCAGGAGTTCGAGACCAGCCTAAAAAAGAGCAAGACTCTTGTCTCTACAAAAAAATAGAAAAATTATCTGGGTATAGTAAGGGGTATCTATAGTCTCAGCCTTTTGGAAGGCTGAGATAGCAGGGTCACTTGATCCCAGGGTCACTGAGGCTGCAGTGAGTTATGATGACACCACTGCACTCTCACCCAGGAAAAAGAGTGACAGCCTGCCTCAATAATAATAATAATAACAATAATAAGAAGAAGAATCCCAAGGAAAAAAGAGAATTAACCCCCAGGTCCAGAAAGGACAGGGGTGTGTTACAGCGTGACAAGAAACAGGGACAAACGTCACCAACTTTTCTCTCCCTGACACCTTTATTTTCTCACTATGACTATATTCAAAAGACTAGAATCACCTCCAAAGGCAGGACCAGAACACACATGTCCTTGGTTTTATGAACAGAGAGGGACTCAAAGAATCTCAAGGAGACTTAAATTCGTGGCAGAGAAGTGACTAGCCCAGGTTAAATGAGGAACTCACCTAGATCAGTCATTGTGGCCAGGATGGGTGGAGAGGGGTTTCACATGAGGAGATGACACCTCATGTGTTCAAACCCACATGTCCATGGTGGGAATGGGAAACAGTTTCTTAGAAGAAGAGGATTTTAACTTAAAAATTTACCTTGTTTTCTGGGAAGAAAACTCCACAAACCCATCCATCAGGTACCAGGCTTAATAATTCACCCTTCTCCACAACATGTAACAGCCTTTATTCTCCTGTTACTCATATAGTTTTGCACTTAAACTTTTAATCCAAGTGGAATTTATTTTTACATAAGTATAAAGTACTCATCTAATGTTTTATGTTTTCCAGATTGGTTGCCAATTGCCCCAACACAAAACCCTTTAGAAACAAGACCTGTAGCAACCAGGTATATTGTCTTCCTTATTTGTATTATATTTCATATTTATATATTTTGAGATATTCACTAATAATTCCTTGTCCCTCTCTGTTTCCCCTATTGTTTTATAGAAAGAATATTGTTAATTTTCCAGCAGGAATGGTTAACTTACAATTTACATTTTAGATTACAGACTAAGAGATTGGAGCTAGATTAGAAGACAATTTATACCACCTACTAGTGGATACAGTGACTAATGGGATTTGGCAAAAAAGACCCAAAGCATTTCATTTGTATGAAGGATTGCTACTGTATCTTAAGGAAGAGCATAACATTGTTATTGTTGTGTGTGGAAGTTAAATCTGGATGAAAGGGTAAGAATGAATGCTGAAACACCCAAGCAATGGACTTTGCTGGTTATCTGACCAGTCGGTCTCATCTTATGGTTGAACTCTCTCCCTTTTGTGTGCCATTCTGTGTGGAAGAATTCCAGGGCCTTGTAAATTACACTTTCTGGCTGGTGGTGATCCTGGTGTCATTTCCTGCTAGGGAATGGACCAGCAACAGCTACATTGGTGATGACAGCTGGCGGCAAAGCAGTGGTTGTGGCTGTAGCAGCCATAGGGAATGGCCTGGGAGTGTGACTTCATAGATGCCCAGGACTTAGGAGTTGCACAAACAGCCAGCAGGCAGGGTTTGAAGCTCTGGTAGCAGAATAACTACCCCTGCACGCACATGCATACACACACACACACACGCACATACACAGGCACACACCAAGTCCTAATCCTGAAGTCTGTGAATGTGTTACTTTTCCCAGTAAGAAAGACTGCAAATTCAGTCAAAAACTTTTGACATAGAGTGATTGTCCTGGATTACCCAGGTGGGTTCAATCTACTCACAGAGGCCCTTATAAGAGGGAAGCAGGAGGCTCAGAGTCAGAGGACAGAAGCAGAGCTCAGAGAGAGCGATCTGGGCATGCTCTGCTGTTGGGTTTTGAAGATGAAGGAACAGGCTGTGAGCCAAGGAATACATGCTGCATATAGAAGTAAGAAAAGATGGGCTGGTGCTATGGCTCACACCTATAATCCCAGAATTTTGGGAAACCAAGGCAAGAGAATAGGTGAATTGCTTGAATCTGGGAGTTCAAAGTTGCAGTGAGCTATGATTGCACCACTGCATTCCAGCATGAACTACAGAGTAAGACTCCATCTCTTAAAAGAAAAATTAAGTTACAAAAAATCTTGGGTACAAATGTATAAGCAAGCAGCAAGTGATTACTGTAAATCTGTCTTTTTTTTATTCTTAAATGCACTTATTCTTTTTCTGGATTTTCCAATAACATTTCTGTGATCCTTTAGAGTTAGAGAAACAATTGACAAAAGCTGTTGCATTTGACTCTCACAACCGCTCTAAAAGATAGATATTTTAATTATACCCATTTCAGGAACACACCTACGGTGCATCTTAGCAGGGTACTGGTGAAACTTATTAAAGGTAGAGTATCAATGTCTTTATATAGTGATCAAGAAAATGCCATGAAGGCTATCTGTTAACAGTATGATCAAAATATTTCTGAATGTATATGAATCGTGCCCTATGATTGCACCAATGTACATAATTATGATTCAATAAAATTATTTAAAAAAATAGAAAAACTAATTATACCCATTTCATAGATTAAATGGATGTGGCTTAGTAGAGATAAGAAGCCTACCTGTAACCTTGGCTAGAAAGGCCCAGGCCAGGGCTCAGCCTTCTAAGTCCATCTCTCATCCTCTCTACCACAATGCTTTTCCACAGGTATGGAAACAATTTATAAGTATCCTGCCACACCACGCCAAATTCATTGTGGGAAAAATTCAGGAAAAACTATCAGAAATTCTACAGGTCTAGAAATGAGGGAAATATTCAATAATAGACACTCATTGGAATACTGTAGTTATTAAAATGATAAGTAGCCATTCTGTTTAGCAAAATTTAACTGTTAATATGTGTTTTCAAGCAGTACACATGATTTCACATCAGTTATTATGTTGAGCTTCTTCAGGGGACAATGAACGAAGTTAGATTCCTTTGTTGGCAAAGGATTCATTGTAAGGGCATGCAGGGAAGTAGGGAGACAAGGCATAATGGCATCTGTAGCTAAGTCAAGCAATGCAGAGAATAAAACATTGTTTGAGGCCTGAAGGTTGTGCAGACTGTCCCCTCATTAGACTGTGCGTCCTTAGTACTAGCTGCCCAGGCTCCCTCCTGTGTGCTTTGCCACGGTGCTGTGCCAGCCCCTTACTGTCTTCATTGCTATAGCTGTTTGTTTTTTCTCTCTACACAAGTTAAGCCTCTGCTTACTGGTGACTTCCTTTCACTGCCTCCTGGTTTCTATCACTTGATGGCTTTTGTTCACTATTTTCTGCTTAACCTCCTGTTGTCTCTGGGTGTCTCACATCTAAATTCCCCAAGAAAGAGAAACTCATTGCTTCAATTAGTCACTACTGTTCTTGTAATCAGAGCTCTCAGGCCAGGCCACTTCCTAGTTCTTCTGGTTAGCATAGGCACTAGCTGTGGCGCCATCACACACCCATACGAGATACAGTCAGCGAGGGTCCGAGAAGTGTTCACATAGTAAGAATGTAACTTCACCAATACTAGTTTTGAACAACATTTTAAATAGCATAAATAAACCAGGCGCGGTGACTCATGCCTGTAATCCTAGCACTGTGGGAGGCTGAGGAGGGTGAATTGCCTGAGCTCATGATTGGAGACCAGTCTGAGTCAGAGAAGAAAGACCCCATCTCTAAAAATAGCCAGGCATTGTAGCCAGTGCCTGTAGTCTCAGCTACTTGGGAGGCTGAGACAAGAGAATCGCTTGAGGCCAAGAGCTTGAGGTTGCTGTGCTATTAAGCCAGGACACTCTACCCAGGGTGACAAAGTGAGACTCTGTCTCAAAAAATAAATAAATGGGGTGCCGGCCCCATATACTGGAGGTGGCAGGTCCCAGCCCCAGTCAAAAACTGCAACAAAATAAAATAAAGTAAAATAGGGTGGCACCTGTGGCAGTGAATAGGGCATCGGCCCCATATACCGAGGGTGGCAAGTTCAAACCCGGCCCTGGCCAAATGGCAACAAAGAATAGCTGGGCTTTATGGCGGGCGCCTGTAGTCCCAGCTACTCGGGAGGCTGAGGCAAGAGAGTAAGCCCAGGAGTTGGAGGTTGCTGTGAGCTGTGTGATGCCACGGCACTCTACTGAGGGCAATAAAGTGAGACTCTGTCTCTACAAAAATAAATAAATATATATAAGGGATATATATTTAAATAAATATATATATAAAGGATAAATTAAAGCTGTCATAGTTGGGTTTGGGTTAGGGTGGAAGAATTTTAGATAATTATTTTTCCCCATTTTGCAAATTTCCTTTAATGATATTGTACTAGCTCTTTAGATTTCAAGTATTTTTAAAAAAATAAATCTCCCAAGCAGTAGAAGTCATGCAACCAAGCTACCACTTCAGTTTCTCCCATGGACTTATCTTGAGACAGTAGAGGAAAGTCACAACCTTAAAGCTTGTGGCCACCCTTGCACAAGATGGATCCTTATCCTGCAAGGCAAGGGTGAAAATCGTAATTGTGGTAGGCTGTGAAAGCACCTGGAAGGAAAAAGTGTCTATTATCACTCTAACAACTCCTTTTAAACTGCTATAATAGCATGTGCCACATGAGCATAACACACAACCTTCTAAACTATTTTGCTTGTGAAAAACCATCCCTTGCGCACAAGCCACGTATTTGAAAATACCACCCGCTCGACTGGCGTACATCTCCAGGGCAGCACGGCAGCTTTGTGAAATCAGCTATCCGCAGCTTCACTTTGATCTTCGTCATTTACACCCTTGTCTCACCTCTTTTGTTACACACATACAATTACTAAGTATTATTATCGCTTGATAATGACTGTAATTCTACGAGGACAGCCCGAGATGGCAAAGACAGGACAAACCGAATTCTCACATGGACTAGTGTCTGAGCTGGAGAGTCTGTTTGTGTCAGGGAAAGTGTGAATTCCCCCACCCCGTCGTCTGAGAGTGGACAAGGGCTGGAATCTCAAAGCCGGAGGACCGACCGCCCAAGGGCGGGGACCCCAACCCTGTGACTCGGTAACCGAGATGCAAAGTCCTCCCATGCTCCTAGAGAGGACCCTGAAGTGCAGCGCAGTCCCGGAAGGCGAGATGCTGACACACTTCCGGCCTTTGTGAGTCATTGTGTCTGTGTCGAGGCGTCGGAGGGCCTAGGTCGGTGTGCGGTGCCCTTCGGCCGGCCTGAGCCCCAGAGTCAGCTCCCCTTTCTCGCCCAGCGCCCCCAGGTCGCTCCCGGGGCTCACGGTGAGACTTGGGGCCGGCCTCGGGGTGGGCGGGCGGCGCCGCAGGGGTGTGCGCGCGAGGGTGGGCGCTGCAGCAGCGGCCCCGGGGCCCCTTCCCAGCGGTCCCGGAGGAGTGCGAAGAGTGTCGGTGTCCTTGCCTAGGACCGGACCCTAGGAAACGCTGTCTCCCGGAGAGACGTCCCCGCCCCGTCCCCGGGTCCAGGCGGGGAGGGGGCGAGGGTTACAGTGGCCTGGGGTGCTCGGAGACGTAGGGAGAAGCCGTCGCCCGCCGTGTCGTCATCGTGGTTTGACGTTTCCGAGACAGGGGTCGCGAGCGAACTGATCCCGCTTTAATTTTTTTTTTTTTTTTTTTTTTTTTTTTGCTCTCCCGGCGTCGCCATTTGCATTGATTGTGGGGAGAGGTTTTTTCCTGGGTCCTTGAGGATCTGGAGGTGAAAAGTGCGAAAGGCCGAGAGATGGACACATTTTGAGGTGTCACAAACGTTTGCAGATTCACCTGCTTTTCCTAACCCCTCTCCCAACACTGAGCAGTAACTGAAGACTACTTGAAGCCTGATCATAGTGGATAAAGAAGTGAACCAGATCTAGTAGAGATTATATACACGTCACTCTTTTTCAGCTTAACGGAATGTTTTCAAGGCCATTTTAAAATGAGCTATCCGGGAGATTAGGTGGATTTTTCAGTTCTGAGTAGTTACTCTGCTTGACTTGGAGCGTGTGAGGAGTGAAGGAAATTTGTAGAAATTGCACTGGGCCATTAGGAGACTGACTAGCGGAGTGACCTTGGATAGGACAAGACACTTCACCAACTTTCAGTTTTGTCATCGATAAAATTAACTAGATTCTGTCCAACGCTGCTTTCAACTGCAGTTTAGCCTGACACTCCTCCATCCTCCCTCCCTTTCCAGCAGTGCCTCCAATACACAATAAGATACTTTCATTATAGAGAGTGCCTGTTACATGGCCTGGGACCAAAGAAAGCATTTATTGTACAGGCCAGTGCTAGGCGGATTGGAGGTTGGTCAATAAATACTTGTTGAATTGAATTGTGGAGAATGTATTGTAACCACATCCAACAAAGCTCTGTTACTGTGTATGCTGGCCAGATGAGGGGAAATAGCTTTATTACATAGAGTACCATAATGAAGATTTGCCCCAAATTGTTTCTCCAGGTTGGTATCTTCTGAATTATTATGCAAGATTCTTGTTCTTAGGCAGTTTCCACCATCTTAGGATACCAACAGGAAAGATAGTTACTTAACACTAGTTTTTTACTAATACTGTTTGATATAAGGATTTAAAATTTTTCTAATGTTTTATATTGCATCTAAATACAGAATGAAGGCTCGGCGCCTGTGGCTCAAGCAGCTAAGGTGCCAGCTACATACACCTGAGCTGGTGGGTTTGAATCCAGCCCACCCCGCCAAACAGGAATGATGGCTGCAACCAAAAAAAAAATAGCCTGGAGTTGTGACAGGCGCCTGTAGTCCCAGCTACTTTGGGAGGCTGAGGCAGTAGACTCACTGAGCCTAGGAGTTGGGAGGTTGCTGTGAACTGTGATGCCACTGCACTGTCTACCCAGGGCCACAGCTTGAGGCTCTGTCTCAAAAAAAATAATAAATAAATAAATACAGAATGAAATCTTACCTTTTCATTCAGTGATAGTATCAATTTTGGAGGGGTAGCTAGCTGCCTTTTGAGGTAGTTTTTTTTGTATTAAAATATTTTACAGCTCTGTTAAAAAATGGGAATGGAGAGGCAGATTATTTAAACTTTCAAGACTGTGCCCTGGAAAAAATGCTGGGCTGGAAAAAAAATACTGGGCTTTTTAGAAAACAGCCTTTGAAAAATACTGAACTTGTAACTTCAAGCCCTGTCTCTAAGAAAATCATTTATATTTATCCTTGGTGAGAACTGAGGGTATTCATGGATGCTAGCAGTAATCTTTTCTAAAGTTGATGGTGTGTCAGACCCCAGAGGTAGTTTCCTATTGTTTAGAACCTCCCTCCAACCCCTTGACTGATAAGAATACTGAGTCTCAGAGAAGGTAAATAACTCACTAAGAATATGTAATTTGTGAGAAGCTGGAAATCAGTTGCGATGGCCTATGCTGCTCTCCCTGTTAAAGAATTTCTCCCAGTGTTTGTAATCTTATTGACAGACTGAATATTGGAACGTACAGGTACATCTCTTAAAATTATTGAAAAAAATCCAAACATTTCTCTAGTGCTAACTTAATGCCATTAGTTCTCATGCCTTATATGTGTTAAGCCATTTACTACTCACAGCAACTCTGTGAGGTAAATCGTTTTCTATTCCCATTATACAAATGAGGAAACTGATACATAGAGAGGTTAACTTGCCTTCAAGGTCATCAACTAGTAAGTGGTGGGGCAGTTTTAACACTAAACATGAAACTCTACCAAGTAGCTGGTGGAACAAATTTGAGGATAAAATTGAATACAGAATGAATGGACAAAAAAAAATAACATTGTAAATTTAGTCAATTACTTTTTAAAAACTAATCATTGCAAGGAATCATGCTAAGTGGTCTAACAAATACAAAGAAGCATGCCTTTAACAATAGCCTAGTTGAGGAAGAAGGAAAGAAAAGCCAAATTACAGGCACGGTGCCTGTATTTCAGTGGCTAGGGCACCAGCCACATACACCAGAGCTAGCGGGTTCAAACCTAGCCCAGGCCTACCAAACAATAATGACAACTACAACCAAAAAATAGCTGGGCATTGTGGTGGGCACCTGTAGTGCCAGCTACTTGGGAGGCTGAGGCAAGAGCCCAAGAGTTGGAGGTTGCTGTGAACTGTGAGGCCATGGCACTCTTCTGAGGGCAACATAATGAAACTTTGTCTCAAAAAAAAAAAAAAAAGAAAGAAAAAAGAAAAACCAAATTACAGAGTAAGAAACATCGTGAGAAATTACATAGTAAAAGCTTCAGGGAGTTAGGACCTTTAGAAGAAGGAGAGAAGATTGTGGGCTCAGATCGTCTGAGTAACTTAAAATAAAACCCAGTCCTTTTGCTGCTGTTGTGGCTCTTCTCTGGCCCAGAGTAGGAGCAGAAAAATACTGAGGGTAGGGAAGGGGACCTGTCCCAGTAGGAGGCAGAGGGAATGTGTCCATGCCCTTGTCTTTAGCCTTTTGGGCACACTTCTAAAAGTCCCCTCCTGTTGATTCTCACTGACCTAGAGAGTCCTCTGTTCCATAGCTGATGCAGGATAAAATTTTCACTTAAGTAGAGGTTCCTGATGGCTAGGCTAGCTACTATACTAGTTCTGGTTGGTTATCCTGTTTGAAGGATCTACCTAGTAATGTTACAGACCAGTCATCTCCAACATTTTTGACATCAGGGACCAGTTTAATGGAAAATAATTTTTCAATGGACCAGGGTTGAGAGGGGTATGTAATAAGTCTGCAAGCAATCGTTTATTATGGTGTCTGTGCAATCAAACCTCTCTTAATGATAATCTATATTTGCAACTGTTCCCAGAGCTAACATTGCCACCTCAGCTCCACTTCAAACCATCAGGCATTAGATTCTCATAAAGAACGGACAATATAGGCCTGGTGCAGTGGCTCACGGCTATAATCCTAGCACTCTGGGAGGCTGAGGCGGGTGGATTGCTTGAGTTCGGGAGTTCAAGACCAGCCTGAGCAACAATAAGACCCTATCTCTACTAAAAATAGAACTGAGGCAAGATCACTTGAGCCTGATCTGGAGGTTGCTGTGAACTATGATGCTATGGTACTCTACCCAGGGTGACAGTTTGAGACTCTGAATCAAAAAAAAAAAAAAAAAAAAAAAGATGGGCAACCTAGATTCCTCACATACACAGGTTATAGTAGGGTTCCCACTCCTATGAGAATCTAATGCCATCACTGATCTGTCAGCAGAGCTTAGATGATGATGTGATTAATGGTGAGCAGATGTAACTACAAGATGAAGCTTTTCTCATTAGCCTACTGCTCACGTCCTGCTCTGCAGCTCAGTTCACAACAGGCCATAGACCACTAGTCCGTGGCACAAGTATTAGGGACTCCAGTTGTAGACAGTCCCCACTTGTATCTCCTGCTGTGTCTCCTCCCTTTTCCTGGAAAGGCTTCAGTCTCATAATAACCCTCTGGTGAAAAGAGTGGATGGTAGATGAGGCCCTTTCCAGGCTGGTCATTCTTCATAGGCCTTCATTTTAGAAAGAATCTGTATGTACATTGAAGCCCCTTCTTACCCCACATGTTGGGTACAAGATAAATTTGGTACAATGGCTAAAGAACTTGAACTGAGAAGTGACAGACTTAATTCCAAATCCTGGCTCTACCATTTACTTGCTGTGGGGCCTTGGGTGGGTTATGTAATGGCAGTAAACCTCAGTTCTTTCATTATTAAGTTAGATGATAATGGCTTCCTAAGATAATTGTGTGGTCAAGTGAAATGCTTAATATGGTACGTGGTACCTGGAAAGCACTGAATAAATGTCAGCACTTAGTGTTAGACCTATTTGAGGGTTCTTGAACAGCAATAAGAGGCAAGCACCTTCTTAGCTTAGTTTTGAAGTAAAAGTAGGATTTGAAGAAGCAAGAATAGAGAGGAAATTTCAGGCATTGAGTCAAAATTACAGGGCGTATGTAGGAAATACTGATTAGACTCCTTTTGCTGAATGGAGAAGGTTCATGGTATGGGCGGAGTTGCTGGGAAATGAAGCTTGAAGGGAAATTAGGACCAGACACTGAAAGGTATTGATTGCAGAGCTATAGAATTATAAGAAGATTAATCTGAAGAGTGGAGGATAGAAAGCTGGACCAAATGGGATTAGATCAAAAAATAAATGTAAGCAAAGAATTACTTCTCCCTGGTGCTTGGAGAGCTTGCATATAAGGAGAAAGGAATTGGCAGCACCCGTAGCTCAGTGGGTAGGGAGCTGGCCACATACACCAGGGCTGGCGGGTTGGAACCTGGCCCGGGCCAGCTAAAACAACAATGACAACTGCAACAAAAAAATAGCCTGGCTTTGTGGCAGGCACCTGTAATCCTAGCTACTTGGGAGGTTGAGGCAAGAAAATCACTTAAGCCCAAGAGTTTGAGGTGGCTGTGAGCTGTGATGCCACATTACTCTACCAATGGGGCGACATAATGAGACTCCGTCTCAAAAAAAAAAAGAGAGAAGGGAATCAAACAAAGGGAGGTTTTGAACCTGAGTGATTGAGTTATTACTAGAATATCTGAATCTAAAGGCCATAAGAAGATGGCAAGGCAGCTGGAATTGTTTGCATGGTTCTTGACACTGGTTAACAGTTAAATTGCCAGGTTCTTTAGGAGTAGAAGGGTATTAGAAAGAACATAAGAATCCTTGTCCTTAGGGGGCATAAAATTGAGTTGGGAGGTACGACAGGAACTGCAACCCAAATAATACTATAAGTGCCATAAGATAGGAATGAAGAAAGTACTAAGAGTTGTCAAAGGAAAAAACCTTATTTAAGGGGTGGCGCCTGTGGGTCAGTGGGTAGGGCACTGGCCCTGTATACCAAGGGTGACAGAGTGAGCCTCTGTCTCAAAAAAATAAAAATACAGTATAAGAATTATCTAGGGATGACTTAAAGTATAAGAAAATCTCTGTAAGTTGACAATCTAAGGGACTGTAACAAACTGGTGAGAGTGCCAAGGTGTCATAGCTCACAGCAACCTCAAATTCTTGGGCTCAAGTGAATTCTCTTGCCTCAGACTCCTGAGTAGCTGGAACTGTAGGCACCCCCCACACCCGAGTATTTTTTATTTTTTTAAGAGATGGGGTCTCATTTTTGCTCAGGCTGGTGTCCAACTCCTCAGCCTCCCAGAGTGCTAGAATTATAGGCATGAGCCACCACACCTGGCCCATTTGTATTATTTTCTATTGTGTTATTTATTTATTTTTTCTTGAATATTTTCCATTCATGATTCATTGAATCCAAGGATGCAAATCCCACAGATGTGGAGGGCCAACTCGACTGTAGTGTTCATTATTATTATAGACTTACTTTAAAAAAGATTTCTAGTTTTCATTAAGGACAAAAAAAAATGAGGTAGAAAAACTAGTCTTGTGGTAAATCTCAGATAAAAATCATAATCTTTACAACAATGACAACTACAACCAAAAAATAGCCAGGCGTTGTGGCGGGCACCTGTAGTCTCAGCTACTCAGGAGGCTGAGGCAAGAGAATCACTTAAGCCCAAGAGTTTGAGGTTGCTGTGAGCTGTAAACATTACCGCACTCTACCAAGAGCGACATAGTGAGACTCTGTCTCAAAAATAAATAAATAAATAAATAAATATGAAATAAGTAAAATAAAATCATAATCTTTGAAAGTAAAACGATCTACTCCAAACTTTTTTGGTCATACATTCCTGTCAGTAAAAACAACTACATATATATATTTTTAATTATATACATCTACTATTCTATCAATATTTTGTGTAGTAAGACAAAAACATTAAATTGTTCTATTTTAAGCTAATCTTAAAAATACATTAATAAGTTGCTTTTAGGGAGAGCCATGTAGTTAAAAATGCTTTGTTAGTTTAAAACTTTTGATTAATTCATTATGGTAAAGCAATTGAATGATCTATTTCTAAAACTTCAGTTTGATGCTTAGTTTTAATGGCCATAGAGATGAAAAAGATAATTTCACAAAGATGAAGAAACTGCATAGTCATTTCTGCTTTGTAACTTATGACTGGTCCTGTTCACCAACCAAGCTAAATTTCTGTTGTTAAAATGCAGAATATACAATCAGTGTAACCTGGTTTCTTGTACCCTCAATGACTCCCCAACAATTATTTTTTTTAAAAAAGTGTAAAACAAGGCAATTACAAGGTAAACATCAAAATTTAATTTGGAGAAGATATAATAATGTATCAGGCACTTAGTGTAACTTACAGTGAACTAAAGTCAGAATAAAAAGGCAAACTTTAGGCTGTCTAATTCTTGTGATACAATAAAAAAAAGGAATAAAACTTTGGAAATAACCCTCAATTTATTGACTATTATGAGAAAAAAACATTCTGATGTACATAAAAGAGAAAATGGGTAACATAATTATAACTGTATTCAGTTACAGTATTAAAAGTCTACTTGCTTTGTACTCCCCAGCACCATGCCATTCCACCCCTGTGTATGTACCAACTTGTATATTTACATATTTTTGTAATTTATATGTTTGTTTGTCTTATAATCTGAAACTTCTTGGAGTAACTGATCTCGTCTTATATCTAATCTTTTATTCCTAGCCCCTGCACAGAGTATGGGGCACTAAATGGACTATCAATAATTTTTTGTAAAATAAAAAGGTACAGAATAAAAAAAAAAATGCAGAATATATTTGGCTCTGCACCTGTGTCTCAGCGGCTAGGGCACCAGACACATTCACTGGAGCTGGCAGGTTTGAATCCAGCCCGGGCCTGCCAAATAACTGACAACTACAACCAAAAAATAGCCGGGCACTGTGGTGACCAGTCTATAGGCCCAGCTACTTCGGAGGCTGAGGCAAGAGAATCACTTAAGCCCAAGATTTGAGGTTGCTGTGGGCTGTGATGCCACAACACTGTACCGAGGGCGACATAG
The DNA here is from genome assembly GCA_963573935.1 of Arctocebus calabarensis. NCBI lineage: Eukaryota > Metazoa > Chordata > Mammalia > Primates > Lorisidae > Arctocebus > Arctocebus calabarensis. The sequence goes on along the minus strand of CAUYON010067685.1, from coordinate 10,841 downwards.
TGAGACTCTGTCTCAAAAAAAAAAATTCAGAATATATTTTTGTTTTCCACAACTTTAAATCACATGTTCTTATAAAACTCATCAGAAGGTAGTATTTTATATTTTTAATAAACATGCTTAAGACCCACTAAAATTCTTCATTTGAAAAATTTTTAAACAGGTTAGAAAATATTCCAAGTTTTTAAAATAGGAACATAGAAAGGTTTTTCCAGGATACTTAGTATCATTTTTGACGATTAAAATTATATAACAATGAGATCTGGCATGGTGGCTCATGCCTATAATCCTAGCACTCTAGGAGGCTAAGACAGATTGCTTGAGCTCAGGAGTCTGAGACCAGCCTCAACAAGAATGAGACCCCATCTCTATTAAAAATAGAAAAATAGGGCAGCGCCTATGGCTCAGTGAGTAGGGCGGTGGCCCCATATACCGAAGGTGGCGGGTTCAAACCCAACCTCAGCTGAACTGCAAAACAGAAAAATAGCGGGGCATTGTGGCAGGCCCCTGTAGTCCCAGCTACTCGGGAGGCTGAGACAAGAGAATCGCCTAAGCCCAGGAGTTGGAGGTTGCTGTGAGCTGTGTGATGCCACGGCACTCTACTGGGGGATAAAGTGAGACTCTGTCTCTACAAAAAAAAATAGAAAAATAAACCAACTAGCCTGGTGTAGTGGCACATGCCTGTAGTCCCAGCTATTCAGGGAGGCTGAGGCAAAGGGATTGCTCAAGCCCAAGAGTTTGAGGTTGCGGTGATGATGATGCTACGGCACTCTAGCCTGGGCAACAGAGAAAGACTCTGTCTCAAAAAAAAAAAAAAATTACATAACAACGGAAAAATTTCATACATACAGTCTCATAATTATTCTTTCATCACATTTTCTTAAAGCAGCTGCTTTTTCAACAATTGGTAACTTTGATTTAGATTGAAATTGGTCTTTAACTCTAAATCTAGCTAAGACCTTGTTCTAGAGAGGAGCTTCAACTGTACCATTTACTTGTTTTTCACTTGTGTTGGCATCATTGGTATTTCCTCTAATTGTAGTTTCTCAACAGAAATCTTTAAAACAGCTTATTTCTTTTCTGAAAGTACGAGTAGTTAAAGGTAGATTTTAAAAATATGTCACTTCAGGGCGGCACCTGTGGCTCAAAGGAGTAGGGCGCCGGCCCCCTATGCCAGAGGTGGTGGGTTCAAACTCAGGCTGGCCAAAAACCAAAAAAAGAAAGAAAGAAAGAAAAAGAAAACAACAATAAAAATATGTCACTTCATATAAGTGAGTAAGGTAGAGCCTAGGAGTCCAAGATTGCAGTGAGCTGTGATGACACCACTGCACTCCAGCCTGGGTGACAAGAGTAAGACCCTGTCTGTAAAAGAATAAATAAAGTGAAAAAGCAAGTGAGGGCACCTTGGCAGCTTGGGGACAAAAGGATGTAACAGTTCAACATTTAAAATAAATGTGGTTGTTAGTGTCAATTGGTATGTAAAATGTGGCTTAATTTCTTTGGCTTTTTTTTTTTTTTTGAGACAGTCTCAAGCTGTCTCCCTGTGTTGAGTGCTATGGCATCATAGCTTACAGCAACCTCTAACTCTTGTGCTCAAGCAATCCTCTTGCCTCAGTTTTCCTATTTTTACTAGAGATGAGGTCTCACTTTTTGCTCAGGCTAGTCTTGAACTTGTGAGCTCAAGCAGTCCACCCACCTCGACCTCCCAGAGTGCTAGGATTACCAGCATGAGCCACTGACCCCTCCCTTTTGCTTTTAAGATGGAGATATTCTGATATTTTCTTTCAGTATTGCTAGTGGATCATCTTGTACTTTGGAGACCCCTACTTTAGAATGACCAAGGCACCCTTAAAAATAGCTAGATGATGGATTAGCAAATCCCAAGTCTTCAAATTTGACTTGGATATTGACTCCACTAGGTAGCCACCTACTCCTGAGCAAACATAAGCCTCATTTTATGTCATCTGAAAAATGACACTAACCACTCTGCTTACTTGCTAGGGTTGTGAGGACAAAAGAAGATTGTATAGGTACTGCTTTAAGCCTGGTGCCCTGCTAGCATTCAGCTCTCACTGGACTAAGCACTATCAGTGCTGCATTCATAACCTGCTGTCCACTTGAAGGTGAGTTGCTGTGGCACCAGGTGAATACCATCAGGGTGGATTTCACTGGTTTGAGGTTTCTGTTTGCAAAGCTTAACTTAAGTGACAGTGAAGCCAGACGCAGTGGCACATGCCTATCTGTAGTCCTAGCACTCTGGGAGGCCAAGGTGGATGGATGGCCTGAGCTCACAAGTTTGAGATCAGCCTGAGCCAGAGCAAGATCCCATCTCTAAAAAATATCCAAGCATTGTGGTGGAAGCCTATAGTCCCAGCTACTTGGGAGGCTGAGGCAAAAGAATCACTTAAGCTCAAGAGTTTGAGGTTGCTGTGATCTGTGTGATACAACAGCACTCTACCCAGAGTGACAAAGTAAGACTCTGTCTGTCTCAAAAAAATAAAATAAAATAAAAGTAAAAAACTGAGGGAAGAGGATCACTAGAGCCCAAGAGTTTGAGGTTGCTGTGAGCTATGACGCCATGGCATTCTACCCAGGGTAACTGGGTGTGACTCTGTCTCAAATAAAAAAAAAGAAGTGACATTGGAGACAGTATAGTACAAGTTGGTTTTTCCTCTATCATTCAGAAGTATTTTTAATGCCTTGACATGTAGTCTAGTATGAAGAATTAGCACAGGCCACTATGTATGTGCTAATAACTTTTTTTAATACTTCAGGAATAGTACAGAAAGAGGCGTCATAAAACATCTCCTAGGACTGAAAATTGAGCACAGACCCTGTTTGGATCAAGTCAGTTTCCTGAGCCTGAAAGATGACTGCTGAATCCAGGGAAGCCACAGGTCTGTCCCCCCAGGCTGCACAGGAAAAGGATGGTATTGTAATAGTGAAGGTAGAAGAGGAAGATGAGGAAGAACACATGTGGGGACAAGATTCCAGCCTGCAGGAGACACCTCCCCTAGACCCAGAAATATTTCGCCAACGTTTTAGGCGCTTTTGTTACCAGAACACTTTTGGGCCTCGAGAGGCTCTGAGTCGACTGAAGGAACTTTGTCATCAGTGGCTGCGACCAGAAATAAACACAAAGGAGCAGATCCTAGAGCTGCTTGTACTGGAGCAGTTCCTTTCAATTCTGCCCAAGGAGCTCCAAGTCTGGCTGCAGGAATACCGCCCAGATAGTGGAGAGGAGGCTGTGACCCTTCTAGAAGACTTGGAGCTTGATTTGTCGGGACAGCAGGTAATGTGAGGAGAAAGTTACTGATTTACAGTACTACTACTACAGTAGTAGTCCCTGTGGTAGTTTTTCTGCCTGCTCTTTCTAGATATTAAAAAGTAAGGTGTTCTGGCTTCTCCTTCCTGCATCTGCTGGCGTACTTACGATCTTATCTTTAATATTTTAATTCTTATTTTAAAAGTGATTTACCCACAAACCCAACATTTGTCTTCAGGTCCCAGGTCAAGTTCATGGACCTGAGATGCTCGCAAGGGGGATGGTGCCTCTGGATCCAGTTCAGGAGTCCTCGAGCTTTGATCTTCATCATGAGACCACCCAGGCCCATTTCAAACATTCATCTCGGAAACCCCGCCTTTTACAATCACAAGGTAAAAAGCAAGGTTTCATTTGTGGGAAAAGAAATTTATTCAGCCTGTGAGTGCCCTTTCTATATTGCTGAGTGCCTATATTAAAGGAACATATTTGTTTTTGTTATTATACACTATTGTCATTATTACTAAATATAGTAATACTTCCATAGTTGACCACCTCCTACATTGACCTAATTTTCATGACTAGATATGCATCACATATCAGTATAATAGGGCTAGTTCCTTATGCTGACCACCTCCTACGTACCAGTTTGTTACAGTCCCTTGGGTGATCAACTTACAGAGGTTGTATATATGTAATTAGGGAAAAGGTAATTTACAGACCAATCTCAGGAGTTAAATGATGTTACTAAGGAGGTGAATGAACTGTGCATACTGCACTTAGTGGACGTTATTTATTGAACTGTTAACATTCCAGATACCTGGCACATTTTTTAATGGGAAAGTATTAGGAACAGATATTACATCCAGCCCAGGCTTTAAAGCACTCTTTTTTTTTTTTCTGAGATTTATTATTATTATTACTTTTTTTTTTTTTTTCTTCAGTTTGGCCAAGACCAGGCTCAAACCCACCACTTCTGGTATATGGGCCAGCGCCCTACTCCTTGAGTCACAGGTGCCACCCTAAAGCACTCTTAGTATCATAAATTATATTTAAAGGGATCATAAATCTTTGTGAAGATCCATTTTATTTCAAATATATAAAAATATTGTATAGCATCACTCTTTTGTAGGTTATCTTCAAAAATTTCAAGCAATGGGAAAAGAATGGAAAAAGTTTTTGTGGGGTTTGAGGGACATGAGGAAAAAATCAGTTCAGGATCATATTGATAAATCAGTGTTGAGGGTGGTACCTGTGGCTCAAAGGAGTAGCCTGTGGCCCCATATGCTGGAGGTGGCGGGTTCAAACCCAGCCCTGGCTAAAAACTGCAAAAAAAAAAAAAAAAAATTCAGTGTTGAAAGCCAGATGTGGAGGCTCACTCCTATAAGCCTAGTATTCTGGGAGCTGATAAATTGCTTTAGCTCAGAAGTTCAAGACCAACCTGAGCAAGGGCAAGACCTTGTCCCTAAAAATAGACATGTGTTGTGGCAGACACCTGTAGTCCCAGCTACTTGGAAGGCTAAGGCAGGAGGATCATTTGAGCCCATGAGTTTGAGGTTACTATGAGCTATGATACCATGGCCCCCTACCCAGGGCCACAGAATGAGACTGTCTCAAAAAAAATGAGAAAAAAAAAAAAAATCAGTGTTGCTTTTTTTCCCTTTGAGAGAAAGAAAGATATAGTATCTTTATCCAATTTTAAAATCAATGTAGGTGCATAGAATGTCAGTAAAAGCAATGAAATGCTAAAAGTATAGTCATACATTATTTAATGACAGGGATCATTCTGAGAAATGTATTTCTGGTTGATTTGGTCATTGTGGGAGCATCAGTGCATACTTCACACAGACTTATATGGTAAAGCCTACTACACACCTATGCCATATGGTATTGCCTGTTGTTCCTAGGCTGTAAACCTGCACAGCAGGTTACAGTACTGAATACTATAGGCAGTTGTAACCATGGCATTTGTGTATACAGACATATCTCAACATGGAAAAGGAATAAGAAAAACCATATAAAAAATAGTAAAACTGCATAGGGCATTTACTATGAATGGAGCTTATAGGACTGGATATTGCTCTGGGTAAGTCTGAGTGAATGGTGAATAGTGAAGGTGAGGGCCTAGGATATTATTGTTTACTACTGTAGATTTTATAAACACTGTACACTAGGTAGGCTACACTAAAGTGTTGGGGTTTTTTTGTTTGTGTTTTTATTTTTTTAGAGACAGAATCTCACTCGGTGCCCTGGGTAGAATGCCATGGCGTCCTAGCTCATACCAGTCTCAAATTCTCGGGCTCAGGCAGTCCCCTTGCCTCAGCTTCCCAAGTAGCTGGGACTACAGACACCCACCACAATGTCCAGTTAGTTTTTCTATTTTTAGTAGAGATGAGGGGTTTCACCTTTGCTCAGGCTGGTCTCGAACTCCTGAGCTCAAGTGATCCACCCACTTCGGCTTCCCAGAGTGCTAAGATCATAGGCATGAGCGACTGCACCTGGCCTACACCAAATGTTTTTTAAAACATTTTTCTTTCTTTAATAATAAATTAACTACCTTACTGTATACTTTTTTACTTTATGAACTTTGAAATTTTTTTAACTTTTCAAATATTGTAATACTTAAAATATGAACACATTGTGTAGCTGTACAAAAATATTTAAAATTTAAAGTTTTTTTTTTTGCTTTTTGTAATTACAAGATTGTACACTTTAAAATAACAATACAAGTATACTATAGTATAGTACAGTAATACTTAAACCAGTAACATTGTTCCTTATTGTCATTATCAAGTATTCCATTCTGTACATAATCATATGTGCTAGACTTTTATACAGCTGGCAATGGAATTAATTTGTTTATACCAGCATCACCACAAACATGAGTAATGCATTGTACTACCATAATGTTACTAGACAATAGGAATTTTTCAGCTTCATTGTCATCTTACAGGATAACCATCATTGACTGAAATGTCATTATGTGGCACAGGATGAGCAAAAGAGTTGATTTTGTTTTGTTTGGGGTTTTTGGTTTTTTTTTTAAGAAACAAGGTCTCACTGTATTGCCCAGGCTGATCTCAAATTGCTAACTTTTCACTGTCTTCTCACCTCAGTCTCCCAGTCTCCCAAAATGCTAAGACTTTAGGCTTGAGCCACTGCACCCACCCATTGCTGTGGGTTTGTTTATGATGACATTTACTGTAGAAATATTAGATCATGGAGCTTAAGGAACCATTCTCTCTTCCAAGCATCCTGAAGGACAGCTAGCACACACACATGCTAGAGAAGCTCATGTAAAACAGTGCTATGGTATTGAACTCCATCTCTAGGAGTGGGAGAGGGCTTGTGTTGTTCTAGGGCTTATGGGTTTTTTCCACACTCTGAGCAGGAGTCACAGAGGGTAACATCAGGAAATTGGGGAAGATAGTCACGATCTTAGGCACCAAATTAGATCTTTGGGATGCCAGAATAACAGTGTCAGAGACCCTAGTACATAAAGTTGTAATGTAGTAAACAGTTTTTTAATGAATTAAGGTATATGCATTAATTCTTAGTTTCCTCTTTGTCCTGTTCATCTTCCAGAGTGTTTCCTAACTCTCAGAAGCTTAGAAAGTTGGGTAGCACCCGTATTTCAGGGATTAGGGTATCGGCCACGTACACCGAGCCAGGTGGTTCGAATCCAGTCTGGGCCTGCTAAACAGCAATGACAATTGCAACAAAAAAATAGCCGAGTATTGTGGTGGGTGCCTGTAGTCCCAGCTATTTGGGCCAAGGCTGAGGCAAGAGAATCTCTTAAAGCCCAAGTGTTTGAGGTTGCTGTGGGCTGTGACACCGTGGCATCTACTAAGGGCAACAAAGTGAGACTCTATCTCAAAAAAAAAAAATTAGGTACTTGGGCCAAGTATGGTGGCTGATGCCTGTAATCCCAGCACTTTGCAGGGGTGAAAGCAGGAAAATCATTAGAGGGCAGGAGTTCAAGACCAGTCTGGGCAACATAGCTGAACCCTGTCTGTACAAAAATTTAAAAATTAGCCAGACGTGGTGGTGTGTGCCTATAGTCCCGACTACTTGGGAAGCTGAGGTGGAGGATTGCTTATGCCCAGGAATTTGAAATTACAGTGAGCTATTATCACACCACTGCATTCCAGCCTGGGCAACACAGTAAGACCCCATCTCTAAAAAAATAATAATAGGTACTTGATCTTTTTGTGCATTTGCTTTCACGGGTGTCCAACCTGTAGTCATGGGCCACATGCAAATTATCTGAGAACTATTTTGCTTATCTTAGTTGTCAGATATTGCAAAAAAGTATACACAGACCTTTTCTTCTGCTCATCAACTTTCATTAATGTTTGTAAATTTATTGTATGGCCCAAGACAACTCTTATTCTTCCCAATGTGCAGCAGAAAAATAAAAATTGAACTTGTTACTTGGTATGAAGAGGGCGAGGGATTTAGTTGTACAGTTTAAAATTTTTGTAATTCTTTGCAATTAATGTGATCATGTGATACTTTTTTTTTATTATGTTAGTATCGACCCATACCTTTATATACTACTTGTAATGAATAATGAACCATGTGTGTATTTTATCAGAAATATGTATTGATTGTGGCCAAATGAGAAAGAAAAGCTGAGGGACAAAAAATGGCAAAAACTTACCCAAATGGGAAAAACTTACCCAGAAGTAAGAAGACCCCTTCTTTCTCTTCCTTTCTAGATATTACTACTAAAAATTATAATGCTGTGTTGCATTTTCACAAGCGTACATATAAATGGAATTCTCATTTCTTGTTCTTTGGATTGGGGGAACCTGACTTGAATCGTGGCCTGACTGTTACCCACTTTTATAGCTGAGCATGGGAAGCTGCCTTCTAGACCTCGCTTTACTGTTCTTAACTGATTGATATTAGGGAAGTTATTTGCCCTCTCAGGGACATGATTTCCCTCCTGTAAAATAAAAGGATGGACTAGGTGATTTTGAAAGCTATTTTAGGATTTCTTGTGACTCCTGCTAAAGAATGAGGCCTTGGGAAAACCAAGGCTCTGCTCTCTCTTTTTTCCTCTGGAGTTCTCTATTTGGTAGTTAGCCATTGAATAATGAACATGCTGGTGCAAGAAGGAGAATGCCCTGGAGCCTTTGAACAGAGCTGATTTACTCACAGCTCCTTTCTCCTCCCTCAGCTCTCCCTGCCACCCATACATCTGCCCCTCCTCATGAGGGAAGTCCCAGAGACCCGGCGATGGCATCTGCACTGCTCACGGCAGATTCCCAGGTGAGCTGTGGGCCCCCAACCTCCTAAGTCCCTTGTATCTTCCTGGAGCCCTCTTGGCAGTCTCCACACAGGCTACTCACTCTGGATGCCCAATTCCCCCAACCTCATGTAGTATCCACCACAAACCAGGCTCTGGTTCTATCCCTCTACCCCTCAGGCTCTGGTCACCTTTATTTCCCCAGCATCCTGTGTCTGTGCACTCAGCTCTGTCTCTGACTCAGGTTTGGGCAATGGGATTAGCCCTGAGTTTGAGAGAAACTGAGCATTGGGATCTCCTGTTATTTCAGGCAATGGTGAAGATTGAGGACATGGCTGTGTCCCTCATCCTGGAGGAATGGGGATGTCAGAACCTGGCTCGGAGGAACCCCAGTAGGGACAACAGACAGGAGAATTATGGGAACATGTTTTCCCAGGGTAAGACGGATGCAGGCTTATTGTCTGCCATGATTGTTTTACCTCTTTGTTAGTTAGGGGATCTCTAATGGATTCAGTTGAGTGTTGATAAGGATTTAGACACTGCTAATCCCCTTTCTTCAGACCAGATAAAACATTGTGTTTGTTTAACTCCAAAAGCATGGTTCTATGACCCTGATTCTACATGGATCTTTTATCTCTCCATAGTTTTTGCTCTCTTTTTTTGAGATAGAATCTCTCATTTTGTCACCCTTGGTAGAGTGTAGTGGTGTCATAGCTCACAGCGACCTCAAACGCCTGGGCTTATCCGATTCTCTTGCCTCAGCCTCCCAAGTAACTGGGACTAAAGGTGCCCACTGCAACACCTGTCTTAGTTTTTGCTCTTCGAGATCAGAAATGAACTCTTCACCTCTTCAACCACTTAGCTACCTGGGAGGATTCTATTCCTCTCCCCATGGGTTAGAGAAGGCCAAAGGAACTAATCATCTGTCTAATCTTAACCCATTATCCCCAGACCGTGTTCCTGAAACTACCAAGCATCCTTCCTTGGGCTTTTTGTCTTTTTCTATCCTGAGTGCTGCTCAGAGACAGCTTTTGTAATTCCATAAGTTTGTGCCTGGATGTCCCTTGTGAACAGGATCCTAGTTTTTAAACCTAGGGATGGTCTTCTGGGAAGAGCTCTGGGTCCTTGGAGTGTAGTATAAAGTAAAAAATTGAAGAGGCATCAACCAGGAGAGATAAGCTGACACAGTTGACAGAATTCACATTTGTCTCTGCTAGATCTTAACCCCTAGGAAACAGTACCACAAAGAAGCCCTCAAATGAACACAGTAATAGGGAAGTCTACAGCAAATTTTGTCTTGAATCATAGTTATGAATGGGGTTTATAGTTTCTCTTGGTACTTGGTCTTTGTACCAGATGACTATTAAGCCAAAGAACCGGCCCATGTTTATGATCTGAGTGTTACCCATACCAGTAACTTTAAAAAACACTGAGAATAGTCTGGGAAGTGTCCAGATAATCAAAGACCTTGGCTTAGAAAGTAAAAGAAGCGAACCAATTTCCTTTTTTAAATTTTTTTTTTATTTTTTGTTTCCCCTGGTACAGTGCTGTGGTATCATAGCTCATAGCAACCTCAAACTATTGGGCTCAAGCTATTCTCTTGCCTTGGGCTCCTAAGTAGCTGGGACGACAAGGCACCCACCACAACACCTGGCTATTTTTAGAGACAAGGTCTTGCTCTAGCTCAGGGTGATCTTGAACTCATGAGCTCAGGCTATCTGCCTGCCTCGGCCTCCCAGAGTGCTGGGATTATAGGCATGAGCCACCATGCCCAGCTTCAATTTATTTTTTTTTACAACTGGTTCAGTATTTGTGGTGATTTCATCCAAAAATAAAGAATTGGATTATTATTGAGCTTCCTCAATCATTGCATTCTGGGGCCTCTTTCTGTAGACCCTCTTATAAAAGGTGTCCTAAAGCCCAGTAAATAGAGTTGGTGTACTCTAGATGTTTTCCTAGATAAATATAAAACATATAAGATGTGTATTTTTATAAAATACAACTGTTGAACAATTTTTAATTTTAACTTAAAAGCAAAGTCACACACAGAAGATAGCAGAGTACAATAAAAATTAAATTCCAAAGTTTTAATCTACTCATTGCTAAAATGAGGGGTTTAGCTCTATATTTGTAAGGTTTTATTTTCTTCTATTATCGCCTTCATAAGCTATCTCCAGAATTTTCAGTTTCTTTTTTTTTTTTTTTTTGAGACAGAGCCTCAAGCTGTCACCCTGGATAGAGTACTGTGGCATCACAGCTCACAGCAACCTCCAATTCCTGGGCTCAAGCGAGTCTCCTGCCTCTGCCTCCCAAGTAGCTGGGACTACA
>CAUYON010067681.1:0-15052 GCA_963573935.1 Arctocebus calabarensis | reverse complement strand
GCGCCTATCGTCCCAGCTACTTGGGAGGCTGAGGCAAGAGAATCACTTAAGCCCAAGAGTTGGAGGTTGCTGTGAGCTGTGACGCCATCCCATTCTACCAAGGGAGACATAGTGAGACTCTGTCTCAAAAAAAAAAAAGCAATAGCCAAATTGTAGAAGCAACCCAAGTGACTACTGACAGATGAGCAGATAAATCAAATGTGGTATGCATATACAACAGAACATTATTCAGCCTTAAAAAGTAAATTTTGGGGCTCGACGCCTGTGGCTCAAGCGGCTAAGGCGCCAGCCACGTACACCTGAGCTGGCGGGTTCGAATCCAGCCCAGTGCCCGCCAAACAACAATGACAGCTGCAGCCAAAAAATAGCTGGGCGTTGTGGCAGGTGCCTGTAGTCCCAGCGATTTGGGAGGTGGAGGCAGGAGAATTGCTTGAGCCCAGGAGTTGGAGGTTGCTGTGAATGGCATCACAGCACTCGACCCAGGGTGACAGCTTGAGGCTCTGTCTAAAAAAAAAAAAAAAAAGAATAAGTTTGGAAAAAGTGTGTATTTTATAATATAATATTAGAAGATCTATACTTTGGTTTTTCCAGGTAAATTTATGCGATTATAAGTTCTGTAGGTATGACAGTAACAGACTGCTTGGTTTACTGATTAAGCAGCTGCTATACAGATGTCTAGATTCAGTTACGTTTTTGTTAAAACTTTTTTTTTTTTTTTTTTTGAGACTGTCTCACTCTAGCCTAGGTTAGAGTACTGTTGTATCTTGGGCAACTTCAAACTCCTGGGCTCAAATCATCCTCTAGTCTCAGCCTCCTGAGTAGCTGGGCCTATGACATCCCAACTAATTTTTTTCTATTTTTAGTAGAGATAGGGCCTCACTCTTGCTGAGGCTGGTCTCAGACTTTGGACTTCATGTAATCCTCCTTTCGTGGAATCCCAGTGTGCTGGGATTACAGGTGTGAGCTACTATACTTTTTTTAACCTTTAAAGTTATTTCCAGTTTTCTTTAAGGCTGTGATTCTTATATTTAAAAGTACAGAATGAAAAGAAGAAAATAAATACGTTTCGCATGTTATAACTTAGAAAATTCGTATGATGTAGAAAAGTATGAAATAAATAGGGGCCAGCTCAGAAAAAAAGTTTTTTTCGTGATTCTGACCAGAAAGGTGTTTATTCGTATAACCGTGTATATTTTTTGTTTCTGTTAATAAGCAAATGGGGTCACTACCTACGCTTTCCTTTACCTTACTCTCTACTTGTATTATCTTGGTCCATGTAAATGTAGGTTATTTGGCTTCTTATTTGTGTTTTATTGTTTTGGTTTATTAATGTTTTGAGAAAGAAAAAAATGTATTTGCATGTTACTGGCTTTTAGGTATTTTTACGTATTAGGTCATTAAATATGAAATGTCCACATTGAAATTTTTATTATATCTTAAACAAGAAGTGGTACAGTTAATCAAAGTATATGTCTAAATTATCAGCACAGTTTTGCCATCATCTTAAGAGTAGTATGTTTATGCTAGCAGTGAAGAAGCCTGGAGAGTGAGTGGCGATGAAATCGTAAAAGGCATTTTGTACAGCTTAATGAGAATTGAATATTTTTCCTTTCAAGAAGTGGTCTGGAAAAAGTGGTGATTTGCTGATTTGTTTTGACAAAGTTCAACTTCTCGGTTGGTGCAAGATTTGGTAAATATAGTAGATGACAGAGTTTCTAAGTCTAACTTCTATAGTTTGAGCAGATTGTGTGACGCGTCCTTGAACATTGTCTTACGAAAGGATTGGCCTGTCTCTGTTTCCAGAGGATATAAGCAGTCATAAGCATCCTCATCATTTCTTTGATTTGGCTGCAGTAGACATCTCCTGGAATCGATAAACTAAGTTTCATGAACTAAGTTTCGTGGATAATACCAGTGTTGGACCACCAAACAAATACCACTAGTTTTTTTCTGGTGTCTATTTTATTTTGGACTGTGTTCAGCACTTTATCCAGCCATTATGCTGAATGCTTGTGATTGTAAAAAAGAATCCATTTTTCATCACATAGCAAGAGTATGGTGTGGAAATGGTTGATTTTATGTTGTGAGAGCAAAGAAAGCAAGCTTCAAGACAGTTCTCTTCTGATGCTCATTTAATTCATATAGTATCCATATATCCAGCTTCTTTACGTTGCTGATTTATTTCAAATAGTGCAGTATTGAAATGACAATGTCAGACTTCGCTGCTAAATTCACTAGTAGGTTGAGATGGATTTGCTACCCCTACAGCTTTCAGCTCTTTATTAGCCTTGGTCTCAGGTTGCCCAAGTGGATCATTTTCAAGATTAAAATCTTAAGAATGGAACTTCTCAAACCAACTGTGCATTCATAAGCCTCATCCTATTCCCAAACACTCTGTTACTTCAAGCTGTCTGTGCTGCTGCATTGGTTCCATTATGGAACTAGTATACAAAAGCAATATGAATTTTTGACTTATCCGTGGTTTCACCAAAACTGCTCTTAAAAACGTTCAAAAGATAGTCAAAAGCCAAAAATGTACGATTGAAAGAATGAAAATGTATTTAATGATTAAAAAAAAAAACAAGAAGTGTTTAAGTGAAATGTCAGGTAACTGTCAAACTTAGGACTTAAGGACATTGGACATTTCGGCTTAATAACCCAGTATATTAGAATATATTCTGCATGTTGGAGAGAGCACAAATCTTGGAATTGGAGAAATCTAATTTTGGGCAAGGAACTTTATTCATCTAACCTCACTGGCTATTTTTAACATGTAATGCGGTAGAACCTCTGTTAAGTTGGCCACCCAAGGGATGGTTACGGTACGGTAGAACCTCTGTAAGTTGGCCACCCAAGGGACTGTAACAAAATGGTCAGCTTATGAAGGTGGTTAAGATAAGGAATTAGGCCTACTGTACTAATATGTATGTGTAGTGCATGTCTTGTTTATCAAAGGTCAGCTTAAGGATGTGGTAGGTGTAGGGGGTATTCAGCTGTAGAGGTTTTTGTATACTCCCTGTAGTTTTTTCTTATACTTGACATCCTTTATGTAAGGTTTATGCACTGTTTTCAGTAATGGTACTAACTTCTAGGTTAAATATCAGACAATTGCGGAGTGTTAACAACTTATTAAATATGGACATTTCTTGAAGTAATATTAGCAATATTGGAAATTCAGAAATAGTCTTGTGGCTTAAAATACTGAAATAGCAAAGGTTTTAATATAGTCGTATATCATTTAGGCAACTATTTAGAAAATTCTAGGTAAATGCTATAAATGTGTGGTTCTGCAAAAAAAGAAATTAATGTGAACTTTTTTTTTTAAGACAGCCTCACTTTGTGGCCCTTGGTAGAGTGCTGTGGCATCATAGCTCATAGCAGCCTCAAACTCTTTGGCTCAAGTGATCCTCTTGCCTCAGCTTCCCAAGAAGATGGAATAATAGGTGCCCACTACAACACCAGGCTGTGCTTTTAGAGACAGGGGTCTTGCTCTAGCCCCGGTTGGTCTCAAATTCCTGAGCTCAGGCGATCTACCAGCCTTGGCCTCCCCGAGTGCTGTTCCTAGGATTACAGGGGTAAGCCACCATGTCTGGCAGTGTGTATGTTTTATTTTCAGAGTCTACTAAGTTTTGTTTTTGATAGGTTGTAAGATTTTTCTATTTTTTTTTCTGTAGCTGTTTAGTAGGGAAAGATGTAGACAGGCTGTTTAAAGTGTGGAGTTGAGGATAATTTTAAAGGATGGCAGTGTTTTTAGCTAACTTAAAGTCAGATTTAACTCAGTTTAAAAAGTGTTCATAATTCAGACTTTATTCTTACATAATTAAGTTTGTAATATTTGAATGTGTATGTGAGTATTGTACCCAATTCCATTATATTCCATATATCTCTTGCTTCTCCCCTCAGTCCTATAGAGTAAAATCTCCGTTTTACTGGTGAGGAAACCCAGGTAGGCAACATCCCCCAGATCACACAGCTAGTAAGTAGCAAAGTGAAGATTTAAATTGAGGCCAGCATGTCTCAAAAAACATTTTTTCATAATGTGGTCATGCTTTGATTCTCTTCTGTGTATGTCTCATTTTTCTTCCCCTAAACAGTCCAAGAACAGGGAGTAAGCAAAGTGACCCCTCAAACAGCTGAGATTAGCATCTTAAAAGTTGATGTATTAAATCTTAGGTATTTTCTTTACAGGACAGAATTCAGATTCTTTGAGTTTTCTTTACAGTTTTAATGTATGTGCTGCCAGAGTGAGCACTCACTGAACTGTCTATTCAAAATAGCAGATATATGGAGAAGAGAAGGTATGCTATCAAAACAAGAACTGACAGTCTGGTAAAAAAGCAGGTATAAGGGGCTGGCACAGTGATTCATGCATATATAATCCCATCTCTTTGGGAAGCTGAGACAGGAGTATTGCTTGAGGCCAGAAATTCAAGACCAGCCTGGGCAACATAGTGAGACTCTGCCTAAACCCAAAGTTAAAAAATACTAGCTGGGTGTGGTGCTGCATGCTTGTGGTCCTGCCTACCTGGGGAGACTAAGTGGGAGAATCTCTTGCAAGTCTGCAGTGAGCTCCTTGATTGTACCATTCCACTCCAGCTTGGGTGGTGACAGAGTGAGACTCTGTCTCTTAAAAAAAAAAAAAAGGCAGCTACAGGACACTTTGACAGTCTGGAACAGTTATCACTATACTGCAGAACAGCAGGCAATTTCTACCTGCGTAATTCAGCATTATCAAAAAACTAAATGGTTTTGGTGCTACACGGGGTAAACTTCAGTTAGCTGGAAGAGTCCACTGGTATGAAGCACTTGACTTAGAGATGATCTTGAGAAATGAGGTGCTACTGAATGTTTTGTACATGCTGGATTGACTTTTGAAATCATTAAATTGGATATTCAGGATGCATTACAACGTTTATTCTTATTGTTATTGAGGAAGAGTAGTAATTTTCAGTTTTCAACTCTTCTGGCCTGTTGGTTATTATTGTAAGACTAGAGCAGGGTGTGGATTTGTAGTAAATAGCATCCTTGAAGGCCCATTCTATCATTTTTTGAGTTAATGGTGGCTACATGGGCTTAAGGACAAAAATAAATATACCCAGGTAATCCAATAGAAATTATAAAAAATCCTTCCTTTATTTTTCTGGTAATTCCCTAGACAGATGACAGTATTTTGTATAATTTGCTGTAAGTTTATGTTTCTGCAAGATGGATATTTGTCAGTGGGCTGCCTGTGTCTTGAGATTTTCTAAGATTGCTAAATTTTTCTGTGTTATTACTACTTAGCTTCTAATTTTTGTTTTTGTCTAGTAAAATAGATAAAATAGAAATGGAAGTTAAGTCCAAACGTTAAGAGATAAAATTTCTTTCTTTCTTTTTTTTTTGTAGAGACAGAGTCTCACTTTATCGCCCTGGGTAGAGTGCTGTGGCGTCACACAGCTCACAGCAATCTCTATCTCCTGGGCCCAGGCGATTCTCCTGCCTCAGCCTCCCGACTAGCTGGAACTACAGGTGCCCGCCACAATGCCCGGCTATTTTTCTGTTTTTTGCAATTCGGCCAAGGCCAGGTTTGAACCTGCCACCTTTGGTGTATGGGGCTGGCGCCCTACTCGATGAGCCACAGGCGCTGCCCAAGAGATAAAATTTCTAGAAAATTTGAAGCCAGTGTAAACAAATTATTTTCAATGATCTTTCCTTTTTTCAGAGAGCAAAGTAGAAGTCTAAGGGGAAACTTTGCCATAGGGGAAAATTTTTAGTTTTCGATATCCGGTCTTAACTGTCTCTGCCTGATATAATGGTTGTGGATGATCACCTCTTCTTCTTGGGTGTTTATCTCTGCTGTTATTTCCATGTCTTATGGCCAGTGTTGTCTGCTACCTAACACTAGGTTCTCTTCATTCTGATGACCCGCCCATGACAAGTCATATTTTAGCTTTCCACAAATCACTTGAAATTGAAATGCCCAATAAAATTGGCTACTTGTGTTTTTTACTTGCTTCTATTTCTTAAGGGCATTTGTAGTCAGCTTTTTAAAGCTACTTTTATTAAAGTGTAGCAGAGAAGAATACATTCATCATAAATGTATACCTCCATGTATTAACATAAAGGTCCAGGAAGTAGAATGTTACCATTTCCCACAAAGTCACCTTGTCATTCCTTACAAACCTGAAGGTAACCAGTATTCTCATTTTTGACACCATAGATTTTGTTCCTTCCCCCTTTTAACTTTATGTAAATGAAGTTACACAGGCTAGCTTCATTTGTCATTATCTTCTTTCGCTCTTTGTTAAGGATGATCCATGATGACATGTGGCTATAGTTCATTTACTGTCATTGTGTATATTTTCTTAACTGAATATACCACAATTCTGTAGGATTTTTGAGTGGTTTTTCTATTTTTGGTGACTTACAAGTAAATGGTAATTTGAAATTCCTAGAATGTTTTCCTTTTCCTTTTTTCCCCCCTTTAGATGTGTTGCCTAGGCTGTAGTTGTTTTTCTAGCTCCTGAACTCAAGTGATCCTCCCGCCTAAGCCCCCTGAATAGGTGGGTGCAGCTACACCCGCCTGGAAAAATTGTTGTTAGACTTAGGGACAGGCAGTTCTTAAACCTCAGATTGCAGGACCCCAACCCCAGAGTTTCTTATTGTTGGTCTGGGTGAGGCCTGGGAATTTGCATTTTTAACTGCTTACTTAGTAACGCTGATGTTAACTCATTTGGGGAGCTCTTGGGGTAGGTTTTCCTCAATGTGGGCAATGTTCTTTGTCGTGGAGGCAGTCCTTTGCATTGTAGGTAATTTAGCAGCATCCCTTCTACCGACCCACTACATACCAGTGGGAATCACCCCTGTTGAGACAACCAGAAATGTCTATCAGCAGCACCCATAGCTCAGTGGGTAGGGTGCTGGCCACATACACCAGGGCTGGTGGGTTCGAACCAAGCCCGGGCCTCCTAAAACAAAAAAATAGCCAGGCATTGTGATAGGCGCCTGTAGTCCCAACTACTTGGGAGACTGAGGCAAAAGAATCGTGTGAGCCCAAGAGTTTGAGGATGCTGTGAGTTGTGATACTGAGGGCAACAGAGACTCTATCTCATTAAAAAAAAGAAAGAAAGGGGCAGTGCCTGTGGCTCATTGAGTAGGGTGCTGGCCCCAATACACTGAAGGTGGCGGGTTCAAACCCAGCCTTGACTGAACTGCCAAAACAGAAAAATAGCTGGGCATTGTGGCAGGTGCTTGTAGTCTCAGCTACTCAGGAGGCTGAGGCAAGAGAATCGCCTAAGCCCAGGAGTTGGAGGTTGCTGTGAGCTACGTGACACCATGGCAATCTACTGAGAGTGATAAAGTGAGACTCTGTCTCTACGAAAAGAAAAAAGAAAGAAAGTAATGTCTGTATACAATGATTTTTTTCATCCTACGTACTGTGAAAATTTTTAAAGGTCATTAATTATTTTTGAAAGAAGTTCAGCTTATAGTTACGTGTATATATATATATATTTTAACTCGTGTTTGGATGTGCTTTGGAAGTTTAACTATAGGAACCTAGTGTGCTGTGAGATAAAGAAGCATGAAAATCATTGCTCTAGACGTTGCCAAATGCCTTCTTTGTCCCTTTTGAGAACTACTGCTCCGGGGTGATGTGTAAGGTGACTGGGGAAAACTCTTACCTCTGTATCTTTGAGTTCTTTTCTTTTAGGCTAGTTAGATTCTACCTAGAGACACAAAGTATAATAATTTTTGTGCCTGGATGGTGAAGATCTAGCATTCTGTTTGCTAGGGGAAAGATGTTGTGGAGTACTCAGTATCTAGTATATTTGTGTTTACTTAATCTTCTGTTTTTAGTATTGTGCTCCTTTCAGTGCACTTGATGTGTCCTTTAGTCCAGAGACCCTTTTCCAAGGAAAAAAAAAAATCTCTAATTTTTTTTTGTGGGGGAGTTTGGGGAGGGGCTGTTAACTGCTGAGCGTGCAGTGTGAGGATGTTTACTTCCTAGACTTTCAGATAATCCTGATTATTTTCCTTCAGCGACCTTCACCACCTTCCTTCTCATTCCCAGCCTCTGGTGGTTCCAATATTATGTCTTCTGGAAATTCTGAAGAGTAAATTGAATAGGTTAGGACTTAGTTCTCTAGTGTCTGTTAAAATCATTGATCATGTGTCCATCTGATTTCAAGCTTCAGTATTTTTTTTTACTTGACACCTTCCCATTTGTTCTATCATCTTGAGTTTCTGCCTCAGAAACTCAGAAAAAAATTCTTTTTGCAACTTATATGTAACAAAAGAGTTTTGGATTTTTACAACTCAGTAATAAAAATACAAATAACATAATTGAAAAGTGGGCAAATGATCTATTTAGACATTTCCCCAAAGAAGGCATACAGGTAATCTGTTAGGACATGAAAAGATGCTCAACATCATCAGCTATCAGGGAAATGAAAATCAAAACCACTTCCCAACCACTAGGATGGCTGTAATAAAAGTCAGATAATAGCAAGTGTTTGTAATATGAAGACAGTAGAACCCTGATACACAGCTGCTAGGAATATAAAATGATAAAGTCACTTAGGATAAGACTAGTGGGTCTTCAAATGGTAAAACATAGAGTTATTATTATACCTCCTATATTTGACAAAAGATCAAAATAACCCAAATGTCTGTCCCCCATGCGTGAATAAACAAAATGTGGTACACCTATACTTTGGAATGCTATTTGACCATAGAAATGAATGACATATTGACAGAGGCTACAGCATAAATGGACCTTGAAAACATGCCAAGTCCCAAAGATCATTTATGATTCATTTTATATTGGACCTGCCCTAGAGCTCCCCAAATGAATAACATCAGAGAGAAAAGTAAATTACTAGTTTCAAATGGCTGGAAGTGATGGGGGCATAAGTAGGTGATAGTTACAGGGTACTGGTTTCTTTTTCAGGTAAAGAAAGTGCTCTGAAATTGACTGTGGTTATAGTTGACTATATCTATGAATATACCAAAAACAATTGAATTGTATACTTTAAATGGACAAATTACATGCTCCAGTGTCTCAGTAAAACCTTAAAAAAAAACATATCGTCTTAGTGGGGATTTGAAAGAATGTTAAGAGTTAGTACATGTCTTCAATCTAGTGCAGTGGTTCTCAACCTTCCTAATGCTGCAACCCTTTAATACTGTTCCTGTGGGTCGTGACCCACAGATTGAGAACTGCTGATTTAGTGGGTTACCTTCAAATCCTAAAATATGACAAAATGCCATTCTGTATGTTAGGTAATTAATTAAATCATGTTTTTCAGAATAACATAAAGGGATATCAAAGTTTGAAAAAGATTTTTGAGTTTATGGTTAAGAAACACAAATCTAGGTTAACCCTTTAGTTTTCTGTATGAAATAGTATAGGTTGGGGTGGAGAACTTTTTCATATTGGAAGGCTGCATTAATTTAACTATAATCAAATAAGCATGCATTCAAGCAACTTCAGTTAGATATGCTTAAAAGTGTACATTATCTTGTAAAAATCTAACTACTCTGTCTTTAATAATTTCAAAAAATAAAAACTCTTTAATTTTAAAGTTATCCTTGTAATGACTTTGCTATATCTCCTTTTTGTTGGAAAGTATTTGAATTTTGGTCGCAGCACGGAGGTCCCCAATTTCAGTTGATCCTCTAAATGGGTATCTGTCATTGGTGACCTTAAGGGCATCTTGATTTTGATTAGGTAGGAAGAATGTAGATTTGTAGGAATAAGTCGTTGAAAAACAAGAAAGTATTTTTTGGCATGTTGCTGTTGAAGTGTGAGTATTCTGCATTTTTCCATATTTCAATCGGATCTTTTCTTGGCATCAAACAATGACTTCAATATGTCATCTACAGATATGGATGGAAGTAGAACACATTATTCTTAGTAAACCATCACAAGAATGAAGAAGCATAAATCCTATGTACTAATTTTGATATGAGGACAGTTAATGACCTAGTACATGGTAGGGTGTTGGGGAAGAGGAGAGCAGAGAGAGAGAAGGAGAGAGGGGTGTGGGGGAAAGGAATTGCAGAGAGAGGGAAGGATGGAGGGGGTGGGGTCTTGGTGTATGACACAGCTTTTGGGGGCAAGACAAAATTAAAATTGTAAGAGGGAATTTAGCTAACAAATGCAATCAGTGTAACCTGGTTTATTGTACCTTCAGTGACTCTCCAACAATAAAAAAAAACGTTATCTACAGAGAACTCAATCAGTGCTATCTGTAGTTCTTTAGGTTCCTTGGTAGATGTCAACTAGGTGAGGCTGAAATGCTTATTTGCTGGTGATGTCCTGATTCTCAAAGTCAATGAACTTTTCATTGTATTCTCCAGTTAATAGGCCTGTAACAGCTGAGTATTATTCAGATGTTTCACATACATAATTTTGCTTATCAGTGATCTTTGTTAACTGAGGAAAATGTTAATCTGAAATTTCCTTCTGAAGAAGTGTTTTGGAAAAAATAGCTATTTAAAAAATGGTTGGATTTTTTGCCATATATCATATATAGACTTAGTTTTACCTTGCAAAGAAATATTCAAGATTTTTTTTTTCTTTGAAATACAACCTTTTAAATTCCAAATACCTCAGATAACAAATGCCAGCTATAATACATTTGTGTGTTTTCTGGGAGATTGTTTTGATTTGACATGATATCACACAGAAATGCTGCATTCCCATCACATTGCTGATCCTGTTCTTTATAAAACTTAACTACCTGTTCTTGCAGAGATAAGATTTTGGCCAACACTAATACTGCCCATGTGATAGCTGGTGTACTTTGGAATGATATGCACATCCACACTGAATACTTATACAGCTTTAGCATGTTGTGAAACTGGTTATGGCATATTGAATTTGCACAAAAATAGTTAACAATACTTAAAACTTACTGCAAAATGTCATGTAAAGCAAGAGCTTTAGTACAGAGATTTTGCTGATGCAGGATACAGGGAAAAGAAATCAGAGCATCTGGATCTCTTAATTCTTTCTTTATCTGTGCAATAAACTCTTCATGTTTTCCTTTTATGGAAGGTGTACTGCCTAAATTTACCCAATTCAGTCCAACTTCATCGCATTTGTCTTGAAAGTGTTGAAGATAGCTATTGCCCATGTTCTGTTCATAAGAGTGTTCAAAGCGAGTAATTGTAGCAAAGAAAATGTCTGGTTATGGTTCTAATGAAGTATAAAACCTGTGCGAAGTCAGTAGTACCTAGTATCAGTTGATTCATCCAAAGTGATTGAATAATTTCTATTTTCTGTTTGAAGTATTTCATGAAGTTGGGAGAAGTAAGGACTAAATCATGAGCGTAGCAGCTGTTAATTTAGCTCTTCTGGCTTACTAATTTTATTTGTGGTAGTCAATTTGGGATGATTATTTCATTTAACGTCATTCTTTGGCATTTTAAATACATTATTTTAAAAGTATAAAAGATGATCAAAATGTATTAATAAAAGTGAAAAGATCTGTTCTGTAAAATTTAAATTCAGTTCAGAGGCCACATGTGGCCTTAGGGAAAATAGGTTTCCCTAGTATAGGTAATCTGAATGGTTTTGTCTTTGAAGTCAGATCTGATTTTGAATCTTAACTCAGCAGGTCATTAGCGCTGCCATTGTTTGGAGAGGGAGAACATCTTCAACTTGTTTTTCTGTGTCTGAAAGAGGATTACAGACCATCTTTCTCACAAAGTTAATGAGGACTAAGAACTGGCAAAGTAATCGTTACCATTGATGGACTACCATCTATGGACCTGCCATTTATCCTACCATCTATCTGTGTCTGATGTTTGCATTTTATATACATTCTTATTTAATCCTCACAGAACCATCTGTAGCTACTAAAGAGAAAAACATCTGAAACTCTGGAACACTCCAATGAGTATTTCTTTTGAGTGTCATGGGCATGCAGTAACTTTCGGATTTTAGATATTTGGATTAGGGTTATTCAACTTGTAGGCCAAGAATATGAGGTTGGCTATGCATACTATATTCAAATAGAAAGAAAGGCACAGCAGTGAAGAAGATAGACTGAGGAATAAGACTGTTGTAAACTTGGTAAGACCTGATTGTGGCTTGAAGTAATTTAGTCTCATTTGACGTAAAAAGAATAGGGACATTTCAAGGCAATGACTCGTTAGGCCTCTGCCAGAGGATTGAAGATAGGATATGTGCATCTATAAAAAGACATTTGTGTTAGAGAACACAATGAAGCGGTAATTATTTCTCACTAAGATCAAAATAACACAGAAAAGATGAATCTTTATATTGTTCGAATCGTTTTATCTGTAGTAGGGGCCTCTTTGATGTACTTCTGGAAACTAAGACTATGATGCTATGAAAGTACTTACAAAACATCTTTTTTTATTATTATTTAGTTCAAGGAAGAAATCTCTAAACGTTTCAAATCACATACTGACCAACTTGTGTTGATATTTGCTGGGAAAATTTTAAAAGATCAGGATACTTTGAGTCAGCATGGAATTCATGATGGACTTACAGTTCACCTTGTCATCAAAACACAAAACAGGTATGGTTTTAGAAGACACAGAGCTTTAAACTGTGAATAAATATTTGTATTTGTTTTTTGAAAAATTTTAAAGAATTGTTTATCAAGCAGATATATTTGTCTTGGAAAAATAACTAGTGTTGGCCTTAAATGGCTTTCCCTGTCCCCTGTCATTAATATATAAATGCATTAAAATTCCTTTGTTTTTTGCTGTTAGCAACAGTGTGTGTTTCTTTTTAATGTGATTTCATGTTAGTGTTTGTCATATGAGCATTTAATATTTCGGAAGATTTAATATGTCTAAATTATTTGAATTAGAATAAGCAAATTAATGTTTTTAGCTATTTTCGTTTTAGGGGAAGTTTTAGGCAAAGATCTCAGGTTACTTATCTCCTAAGCAAACCAAAAATAAATAACCATATCACATTAAATCTAAGGCACTATCAATTTTTTTTCCCCCCAGTTCTGGGCCAGGGCCGTGTTTCAACCCACCACCTCTGAGGTATATGGGGCCAGTGCCCTACTTCTTTGAGCCACGGGTGCCACCCAGTACTATTAATTTTTAAGAAACTTTTTATTTTTTTGAGACAGAGTTTCATTCTGTCACCCTCGGTAGAGTGCGGTGGCATCACAGCTCACAGCAACCTTCAACTCTTGGGCTTAGGTGATTCTCTTGCCTCAGCCTCCCAAGTAGCTGGGACTACAGGCCCCTTGCCAGAACGCCTGGCTATTTTTTTTGTTGCAGTTCAGCCGGGGCTGAGCCGGGTTTGATCCCGCCACTCTCGGTATATGGGGCTGGCACCCTACTCACTGAGCCACAGGCGCCACCCAAGAGAAACTTTTATTTTGTGTATCACTAAGAAAGAACACTGCTAATTGAACTTTTTTTCTTGTCGCTTATAATTTTTATTTTCTACTTAGGGAAAGAAGTCCTTTAAACTTATTTGGATATAGAATTTTACCATGTCAGTTTTGGATACCTACAAAGAAAATATAAATGAAACAAATTGGTTAAACTTTCCTAAAATTTATTTACATTGAATCTGAATTTTTTGAATCGCCTTTTGACTTAGCCTCAGTGTTAATATTTTTCCGTATAGTACCAAGTTCTATTCTGTCCAGAGTGTTGGTGGTGTTGCATTTCTTTAAAAAAGTACTAACGTATTTTCTCAAGGATTTTCTTCCAAGCCATTGACATTCATTCTGTAAGCTTTTATGCTAGTGTTCCTAAAAAGCAAATATTTGTTTTGCTGATGTAACATTTATCCCTCTTGTTCTGGGTTTTTTGTACACGTAGTAACTTCTTTCAGTGGCAGTTAATGATCTTTTTCGGAAGATACTTTATGTAGTAATTAAACTCAACTCGTATGATAACAATATTATACTTAGACATGTGCTAAGAGCACATGTGTGCAGACATTACAATTGATGTATGGCTGTCAGCAGTTGTAGGACAGATCCTAATTTCAAAGCGTTAAAATGAAAAAAATATGTGCCTTAGAATCAATGGAAGAAACAATGAATGAGATTGGAACTCTAAACATGGTAATCAGATGAAAAGGTTTTCTGATAAACTATATTTCTTTATCTAAAGTTAATATTTAGTGATGCTCTGTTATTATTCGGGTTGATTTCTCAGCCTTTTAATGAAGTATCCCTTTTTATTTTGCTTTATTATTTTTAAGAATTTCAAGGGTCTGAATAATACTAGTCTCTGATGGCCCCTAAACCTTAAGGACTAGAGGGGGTAGATAAAAAGTTGTTATAGTCCAACGTTGTGAGTGTAACTTGTCATTGTGATGTATATCCTTCTCTTAAATAATCAGTATGAATGAACATAGTGAAATATTTATGTACATTATATTTAAAGAGGTGGGGCAGTTGCAAATATATTTTAGATTTTATAAGATTTTATTACGTATGTTTATTTTTTTCTTCCCTAATGCTTGAGTTGGTCCTAGAGTTTACATCAGAATTATTTCAAAAGTTCCTTTAGAAATTAGCCCAACTGCTTACACTGTGATTTCATTATTTTCTGTAGGCCTCAGGATCATTCAGCTCAGCAAACAAATACCACTGGAAGCAGTGTTACCACATCATCAACCCCTAGTAGTAACTCCACATCTGGTTCTACTACTAGCAACCCTTTTGGTTTAGGTAAGTTTCTTCAGTTGTTTTTACAGGGATAAAAAAACCCCCAACATCTCCCTTCCTGGGTAGTTTTTGATAAAATGGCAGAATTAACATACTACATTGCTTTAACAACACAAATTTAAAACAATAGTTTTATAGTTTGATAATTTTAGTTTTTTTTTTAAAATAATGTTATTAAATCATAATTGTGTACATTGGTGCAATCATGGGGCACAATGTGCTTACTTCATATACAATCAGAAATATTTGATCGTACTGTTAGAGATAGCCTTCATGGCATTTTCTTAATCACTATATGAAGACACCGATATTCTACATTTAATAAGTTTCACCAGTACTCTGCTAAGATGCATTGTAGGTGTGATCCTACCAATTGCCCTCCCTCC
>CAUYON010067680.1:0-13947 GCA_963573935.1 Arctocebus calabarensis | reverse complement strand
CAAAATCAGCCCTTTCATTGCTATGAACAGGAAACAGAAAGAAGATGGATGGACTACACTAGGGGGGTTTCTTATACAGAGTAGGTGGGGAAAACTACAATGAATTTAACTAAGTAGCTGCATATCTAGTCATAAAAGAATCTTTGTAATGTTTTTCCTTTTAGCACTCTTCAATGACTGTTGTTCCAATTAGTGAGTAAAGTTTTTTGTTAACAATTGAAATCCTGAGCTGAGGATTAGAGTTCTCCTGAGGCCAGATAAGAAGCAACCTCTACTAAAGAAAAAGTCCCTGAAACTAGTCCATGAGCAGTTCTCCTGCTTGAACACAAGTGTAAGCTCAAAAGTAGGCACCACGCTAGAATCACACACAATCCTATCCAGCTTTTTACATACATTTTCAATTTCCAAATTCACGTGCATAACACAACCTCGTAGGCCACAAGGCTTAGTGGAGGAAAGCTTCAGGACATCCTGAGCAATTCTCTGGGTCTGTTTCTCAGGAACAAGGACCTTTGAGCATCCAAGTTTAGTTTGCTTGAATTTGGATAGACAGTTCTCCAGCATTTTAACCAAATTCTGGCAAGTTGTCTCCTCAAATATTACCTCATTGAGGTTGGGTTCAGGAACAACATAATCCCAGCAGTCAAAATCACTTAGCGGGCTCCTGGGGTGATAGCCACGGTCCTGCAACTCTGAAACGCTGGCTGGGTTCTTACTGCTCAAACTGCCAGTTGCAACCATGGTCAACGGCTCTGTTTCCCTCGCGGGGTAGAACGGCTAAGACGCTGGGGAAAAAAGGAGGCGAGAAGGACAAATTTGCAAAAGCAGGCAAGACGTGCAGAGAGGCTCCTAAAATGCTCGGCGTCGCTGGAGCAAACTGGCCCCGCACTTCTTTTCCACAGGGGAGGAACCGGCCTCTGAGGCTCAGGGGCTGAAACGCCAAGTACAGCCACAATCTGAAACTAACTCAGAAGTTAGCAAAACTTGGAAGCTACGGAGCTTCCCCCACTCTCCCCCGTCAAGGCCGCGGGTCGCTCACCTGCCGGGGATTCGCCGGGACAGACACGCTCGCTGGCAATGCTGTGGGGTACACAGAGGCAGGTACGACCCTCAGGAGATCCCTTCCCTGAGGGCTCAGTGACCTGCGGATCAAAGTGGCGATGGACACCCTGCTCGCACCCCTCCCACCCAGCGCCCGCTCCACTAAGCAGCATCGCCTGTTGGGCAGCGAGCGCTTTATAGGTCCAGCCCCTCACCCCGCCCGGCCCGCCCACCTGCACCGCCCTCCCCCGCCTGCGCCCGGCGCCCCGCCCCTGCCCAGTCCGGTCGCATTTCAACCGCACACTGCGCGGGTCCCTGGGCCAGCGGCTGGGAGTTGAGGATGAGCCTGGGCTAGGGCGGACACCTGCTGTTTTCTGGGTAGGCCACGGATCACTGTAACCGTGACTGCAATTTCGGGTGCACGACTCACCAGACACTGACCACCCCCTCCGCCACTAACCTGGGTTCTTTGTTGCGACCCCTCCCCCAGTGCGCGCGCTTTCACACTCAGGCTGCCCTCGGCCTGTGACATGTTGTCTGGGGCGGTGAGAAGCTTTCTGCCCTTTTTCTAGTACCATGACCTGAGTGAGGCTTTGCTGTGTCATCCGGCCTGTTTCCATGTTCAGTGAGCATCATTTACACATGGAGTTCCCTAACCCGCTTTACTCTGCGCCCCAGGGTTTCTGGATCCACCCCTCCTGCACGCGGTCAGATCTAACTTTCTTTTTCTGCACTGAAGACTCGCCCGCATTTTAGGGAGGGTTTTAGTCACCCAAATGCAGTCCCGGGCTCCCTGGCATCCTTCCTGGCGTTACATCTGTGACTAATGCGTTTTCTCCGTAGAAGAGCGAGCCTGGCATTCTTCTAATTAGACTTAGCCCCAGAGCGCGGGGAGCTTG
This sequence comes from Arctocebus calabarensis, assembly GCA_963573935.1. Classification (NCBI taxonomy): domain Eukaryota; kingdom Metazoa; phylum Chordata; class Mammalia; order Primates; family Lorisidae; genus Arctocebus; species Arctocebus calabarensis. Next base: position 12,007 of record CAUYON010067680.1, on the reverse strand, counting down.
AATTGAGGCAGAATTTGCCAAGCAACTAAACAAAACCATTAGTGGGATCTTAGCTACTTCCTCCACCAGCCCTATGGCCCCATCTTGGGAGCAATTGTCATTCCCAGAGGCACAAGTTCCCAGTGAGCCCTGCTGGGCCAAGGGAATGAAGATAGTCTTATATCCTGAGGGAATGAAGATAGTCTTATATCCTGCTGAGGATAACCCCTGTGAAGCTCAGTTTTGAACCTGAGCACCCAGAAGGCCAGAGGAGCCCTGGAAAGAGTCGATATCCTCGCACAGCCCTATAAGCCAGATACCACACCTTATTTTTTTCTTCCACCGATATTAAGCCACCCTTTCCCTGCTTTGGTGTGCAGTAGGAGATGGTCTGTTCAGACTGGGTATTCCTGAATTTGGGATAGGTCAGGGTATGAAAACCTGGAGATGCCTGGAGGGAAAAGATTGTGGCTTCCACCACTAGCGCTTCCAGGGCTGGCTCCCTGGTCTTTCAGGATTATGCGTAGAACTGCAGGTTAAAGCCTTGAAAGGCAGTTTCAGCTGCCCAGGCTTAAATCTCTTAGTAAGAAAAACAACAACAGAAGGGGAAGGGAGGGCATGATAAACACATCAGTAGGAGGACATTGGGTGGCAGAGCAGCAGAAATTAAAGCCAGCTTGACAGTCCATTTTTAACTCAACTCAGGCAGCTGCACTGCATGAAGGTCAGGGGAACCAAGAAAGGAGATGCTGATAGGCTGATCTTTGAAAGCAGATTTCTACTTCTATTTCAATAACAGAAAAGTGGAAAATAAACAAGCCTATTTAAGCCAATTAAAAAGTAGTTTCAGTGGCTAGGGTGTTCAGGATCAGTAGATGGGCCCCTAGTCTGCCCCTGGACAGCCTCGGAGCCTCCTATCCTTATCTGGGCAGCATTATTAAGGATTCTGCCTCTTCCTGGCCTTTAAAGAGTTATCAGAAATAATTCAATGAGCGATCTGAACCTACCCTAGTGAAATAAGTTACTCTTTTCAGTTTCCTTAGGGTTATTTACACATAACTCCTAAACTAAGGACTCCCACAGGGCGGAAGGATTATTGGAACTTTTAGAAAGTTCTTGGCTCACCTGACCAACTGAAATTTTGCAAAGCCCTTTGGGATTGGACTGCAGAAAGATATTTACTTATGTACCAATGAGTTCAAATATCTTTTCTTTTCGGCTGAATAGGCCTAGTTCTCATGATTTACAAGGCATAACAAATGATTGAAGTAGAATACACACTTGGAATAATCAGCAGAGACTGTCTTTTTTTTAATCTACTTAAAAGGGTGACAAATTCATTCTATCACCACTTTGGATCTTTGCAGGGTTTAAGAGCTAATTTTAAAAAACAAACCATAGATCAGAATTGGGGAAAACCTAAGTGCCATAATAGTCTGGTCATGAAATGACACACTTACTTTTCTGATTTCCTTTCACATACCAATACATTGTAGCAAACTATCAAAATCAGAAGCAAAGCCTTTAACTTCAGCATGATTGCTTTTTTATTACTTTGATTTACTCATTCACCTTATAAAAAGAAAGAGTAGTCACAAATGGCAGCAGTTTGCTGATCTTATGTGTGTGTAAATATTTAATTCCCAGGCCCCCTCAAATATAAATATAGTTTTCATGATATCATTGCTTACATAAAGTTTAAACTGAGTGCCAACGATGTTGCAAAAACAAAACCCCAAAGTGATATTTTAATGTATTATTATAGGAATAACCAGTGTCTTATGCATTCATGACATGAAACATTGTATATTTATTACATATTTTACCAGCCAACTTTTCTGTCTTTATTCAGTATGAGATATTGTTCCTAAAAATTTTGTTCATACATTTACATTCAGTGCTTTTCCTATTTTCTTTTGTAAACTATGATACCAGAGGAAAAATTACTGGGCTTCTCAATCTGTACAATGGATTCAGGGAGGTTTTATAGGACATGGGAGTTGACATATATATTATCCAAGATCCCTTAGCAAACTCATAGGATTGTTGTGAAGATTGAAAGAAGAACACTTAAAATCAGGGCTAAATGTTATCTCTTTTTTAAATAAATAATCTTTTAATATCTCTTGGTTTCTTTAGTTTGCTAAATTTGGAAATTTGAAGTGTCCATATGAAGTGCTTACCACAGGGCCTGGCTCATAGCAAGAGCTAAATGAATGGTATTATTATTATTTCTATTGCCTTTGTTTTGAAATTGTAGTTCTCTGGTTCAGTGTAACAAGCAAGTGGTTGAAATGAGTTGTTAAGTCTAACAAAATTTCTGATCTTTCTGGTTTGCAGGAAATCTGGAAAATATTTGCAACTGATTAAGAAAGCATCTTTTATTCTATGATATATCCATCCCTGATTGGGAAAGCAAGAAGAACATCTCCCAATAATATGTGAGTAGATGATGTATTTATGAAGTTAACTTGCAATAAAACACAGAATTATATGTATTAACTTTCCTTGATGATGTAGGAAATAGATTTCTGGAAATAAATGAAATTTACAAGCAATTGAAATTACTAGTTTCTAGGTATGTATGACACTCTTTTAACATTCTAGGCAAGATATCTCATCATCATTTTTATTTGTCTTTGAGGATGCTCCAACCAATAAGATTTCCATTAATAACTAAATACACAATATGAATAATTCTGTAGAATGATGCAAGATTTTCCTCATTAAGTAAGGTAACATAGTGACTTACTTAGTGTAGGACAGAAACAAGGACCAATATAAAATGATACAGAATACATCATAGATACAGCTAAAAGCTGGGAGAATATTCTAGAAGCAGAAGGCATTGCCTCTCTAAACATAAGCAGAGGAATGGTTACCATAGTGACTTATCTTTTAAAATAGTTGTATGATTTTGTTCTTTTCATAAACAATGCTGCGTATCATCTCTCTTTAGGTAAAGCAAGCTAATATGTTTACATGTACAGGTATCTGCTTTTTCTTAATTATGGAGGATTTGTAATTCTGGTGCCCATGTCAAGAGAAAATCAGCCAGGAACAAGGAGAAGGTCCTTGGCATTTTTCTAGGGATACATCTTAAAACTTTTGCCAATCCCCAATTTGAGAATACCACCATAGTATACTATTTCACTGGAATTCTCATGTGTACCCCAATAAGAGGAAAATAAAGCTGTGAGCCCATGCCGGGCTTGGGTCCTTCCCTGGTCCTTCCTTCCTGTACCAGCCAAGTTTCCTATGCTGGGAGACCAGCCTTACACAGTCATTGTCATTCACATTTGTATCCAAGCAAAATCACACATTGCTTTATGACATAAACCTGTGAGGCTGCTCAAGAAGAGAATTGAATCTGAGAATGCCCAAGTGTGGACTAGAGATAAGATTCTGCGGAGTATTATTTAGAGTGGAGCCTAATCCCTACTCTGCAGATGAAAATCACATTAAGGTGAAAGAGCTTGGCTAAGTCACAGAGTGGTTCAGTGTTTTCACCCTCATGCTATGGTAATTAGGTGCATGAAGCCTGGGTTCATATCTCGGGGTGACATTTACTAGCTGTGTAAACTTGGATAAGGTACTTAACAGTTCTGTGCCTTCATTTCCACATTTAAAGTGGAAATTATAATAATCTTCCCTCATAGGGATGTTATGGGGATTCAATGAGTGAATTCAATAAATGTTAGCCATGATTACAATGATTACAACAAATTTTGCTCTGGCTTTGAAAAATCCCCAATGTCCTAGTGACATTTTTGTGAAAAGGGTAGCTAGGGAAATGTTTGTATGTGTTCAAGGGTATGTAAAAGTGTATATTTGGGGCAGTGCCTATGACTCAAAGGAGTAGGGCACCTCCCCTATATACCGGAGGTGGCGGGTTCAAACCCAGCCCTGGCCAAAAACTGCAAAAAATAAAAAAAAATGAAAGTGTATCTTCATATAAGCATATCTGGTCGATTCACATTTAGTATTTATTGAATATTAATTTTGAGTTAGACACCAACAATATAACAGAAAGCTAAATAAATCTGGTCCCTGTCCCTGGGGAGATTATGGTTTAGAAAGGTATCTAGACAGATGAATATGAGGTTATCAACAGAGTGATAAAGTTGAGAGAGGTATAGCGTGTCAGAGGAGCACAATGATGTAAACACCAGTATTTTGAAATACAACTTATAGTCTTGCTACTCATGTATGTGGCATGGACTAGCATGGGCATTACTAAGGAGCTTGTAGGAAATGCAGAATCTCAAGTTCACCCATACCTATTGAAACAGCATCTGCTTTTTAACAAGATTCCTGGCTGATACATATCATATGAGATTAAAGTTTGAGAAGCACATATGTTAGTAAAAGGAACAAACAAAACCATGAGACGATCTAAGCACTTATAAAACTATTTCTGGTCCAATTAAGAAAAAAAAATTTGACTTGGCACCCATAGCTCAGTGATTACGGCACCAGCCACATACACTGGGACTGGCAGTTTCAATCCAGACCGGGCCTGCTAAACAACAATGTCAACAACAACGGCAAAATAGTTGGGCATTATGGCAGGTGCCTGTAGACCCAGCTACTTGGGAGGCAGGCAAAAGAATCTCTTAAGCTCAAGAGTTTGAGGTTGCTGTGAGCTGTGACACCATAGCACTCTACCAAGAGTGACATAATGAGACTCTGTCTCAAAAAAAAAATAAAAGAAGGGTGGCACCTGTGGCTCATTGGGTAGGGCACCGACCCCATATACTGAAGGTGTCGGTTCAAACTCGGCCTCAGTCGAACTGCAAAAAACAAAAAAATAGCCAGGCGTTGTGGTGGGCACCTATAGTGCCAGCTACTTGGAAGGCTGAGGCAAGAGGTTGCCTAAGCCCAGGAGTTGGAGTTTGCTATGAGCTGTGTGATGCCACAGCACTCTGCCGAGGGCAATAAAACAAGACTCTGTCTCTACAAAAAATATATATATATATATTGAGTACCTACTCTATATAAGATTGTGCCAGTCCTTGATGAATTTATTCTTAGTTGTGCAAGAGTTTGTTGATTATCCATAGTTCAAGTCAGACATAATGGCCCTGATGAATCTAATACATCCTGTGTGGTTCTTAGCTGCTGGGCCTGGCTCATAAAACCATGTATGCACAGCTATGTGAAAATAGTTTGTTCTTCCGAGAAGACTATATTATATGAAAATTAAGTCCTGTTTTAATAAACTGGAGACACTGTAAACCCTGAGTTATAGTCAACCTTGATGGAATGGAAGCCTATAATGTAACACAAGGAAGGAGCTTATATTGTAAAATGTATTTAAATTAGCCTATGGAAAGTTGTATTTGGAAACCACAAATATGGAAGGAAGGGAGTGATACAGACAGATACATATATATATATATATATACATATATCTCTTTACTTGCAAATTTACTAGAGAAGGTAAATAAAGTTATGCATGTATTCATTTCTTCTGCTATAATTATATCATAAAATATATTTTAAAACATTGACTTAGTTTTTGAAACACTGTGATGGTAATTAGGAACTATTTTTATAGATGATATATATCGCGTATAGGAGCTAAATCACAAATTGCTGAAGCAGCCTTTTAGGAGATGTTAACATAGCTATAAGCACGCTGAAGTGCATTCAGTTGTGTGACATAATTGATGCATCATCTCTAAGCTGAGCAATAAATGGTCCTTAACAAATTAATTATAGCATTGCATAATTACCTTTGCAGTTAGCTTGGATGTTCACATGCTAAAACCTTGTTATCTGACAGGGCTCGTCTGAATGAGTAACAGAACAGCACCCTTTAATGATTTGAGTTTAGGTTCTAACTCAATCAGACTAGCCTTGGAATTCTGGCCCTGCCATGAGTAGGCATTGTGAAATTAGCTTAAATCGTTTGGATCTCAGCTTCCTCATCTACGATATGGACAATTCATTGGTGCAATATATGTTAAGTTTCTGGCAGTGCAACTGGTACCTATCAAAAGCTCAGTCAGAGGTGGTCATCTTGAAAATGTACAGCTGTGAATTTGTTCATGTGAGTGCATAAAACTGTACTGTAGTCAGTAATTTACCAAGCATCATGATGGGTTTCTCAGGATGGTTGTAGACTTTACACTGCATATAATGGATAATAAAGAGTGCACTTGCTGGAGAAGTAGGAGGCCTGGCCCCACTGGTAGCTTTTACACTGACTTATCTCTGATTTTGTTTTTTGTTTTTTTGTTTTTTTTTTTTTGAGACAGAGCCTCAAGCTGTCACCCTAGGTAGAGTGCTATGGCATCACAGCTCATAGCAACCTTCAATTCCTGGGCTCAAGTGAGTCTCTTGCCTCTGCCTCCCAAGTAGCTGGGACTACAGGCGCCCGCCACAACACCCGGCCATTTTTTGGTTACAGCCCTCATTGTTGTTTGGCGGGCCCGGGCTGGATTTGAACCCGCCAGCTCAAGTGTACGTGACTGGCGCCTTAGCCCGCTGAGCCACAGGTGCCGAGCCTATCTCTGATTTTGGATAGAATGAGTTCACAGAATCATCTGGAAGTAGTGAGAAACTAAAAAGAGGAATCCAGGCTGGAGGAGGAGAAAGTTATCTATAGATTTCAAAGACTCACACTGGCTTTATGGCTGTGTCTAGCAGGTAGTGAGGCCTTAGCAAGGAACTGGGTAGAATTTCCGTATTTGGAAAAGATTTCTGCTCTTCCCTAAGGGCCATATGGAATAGTAGGAAACAGCCAGCTGTGATGGGATGCTAAGGGGATGGGTGATGAACATCTTAGGTGTGACCTGTGGGTGATCGGTGACCAGAGGGGAGCAGTCTGCATCCTGGCCCTCCCCTAAAGCCAGGACATTGCACAGAGTTTGAAACCCTGACATGTGCAGGGTGACGTTGGGTCTATGAGGTGGGAGGATGAGGACAGTAAGGGCAGAGAATGAGTGGCATTAAATTTAATGCTAAATATCAGAAATTAAGTTAAATAGAAAACAATAAAGCATTAATATTGCTTTATTATACAACCAAATCTATGAACTAAGATTGATATTGTCTATCTACCAACATAGCTATAGTTGTACTTCTGAAAAAGATATTTTAAAAATTCTTTTTATTGAATTTACATATCTTTTATTAACTTTCTTGGGAAGCTCTGCTTTTCACATCTACAGTCATCGTAAGTGTTCCATACATAGTACAGTTTTTGGGTTTATCTATTATTGAAATATTGCTGCCTACAAGGAAATCTATATATATAATACTTTTTAAAAAGTGTTTTTAATGTGTTATGTATTTAAATAGTTACTACGAAAACTCCATAAATTGGGAACATTTTTGTATTTTCTAAATCATGAAACATTTATAGATAGACATAACCCTCGTAGGCAATGATGTAGGTGGACTCTAACAAGCATAACTATAAAAACCAGTTTAGAAATAATGATCCTTATACTGAAGTAGTCCAGGGGAAGTGTTATGAAAGCAGGCCCAGATAAATTGAAATGAAATAAAAGTTAGTAAAGAGAGAATTGACTTTTTTTTTTGTTGAGACAGAGCCTCAAGCTGTCACCCTGGATAGAGTGCTGTGGCATCACAGCTCACAGCAACCTCCAGCTCCTGGGCTCAAGCAATTCTCCTGCCTCTGCCTCTCAAGTAGCTGGGACTAAGGCACCTGCCACAATGCCTGGCTATTTCTTGGTTGCAACTGTCATTGTTGTTTGGCAGACCCGGGTTGGATTTGAACCTGCCAGCTCAGGTGAATGTGGCTGGCACCTTAGCTGCTTGAGTCACAGGCACTGAGCTGAGAATTGACATTGGATATATAAACTTGCAGCTGATTTTTAAATCTCAAAATGAAAAAAAAAATCGGTTACAGGCAAATGATAGAAAAATCTGATTTCTACTCCTGACTCTCATCCATACCTCCCACCCTTCAAGTAACCACTTTTATTTGTTTCTATGTATCCTTCTAAATTTTTTTTAATGGGAATACAAGCACATACTAACATATATTCCTACTTTCATTACTTTTACCGCAAAGGGATGTATTATACTTACATTCTCCACATTTCCTTTTTGTACTGGCAATATATTTTAGCAATCTTTCTGTGTGAACACATAGTTTTATCTTTTGTTCTCACTTTTTGTTTTTTTCAGCTGTTTTGTGTTCTTCTTTATGAATCTTCATTTAACCAGTAAGTCACAAGGGGACAATTTGATTATTTACAGATGTTTGCAATTACATACAATGCTGTAGTGAATGATCTTATTCATAAGTCTCTTTGAGTGTGGACAAGTATACACATAAGATAAATTCTTAGAGGAGGAACTTTTGCATCAAGAGATAAATATGCAAAATATGGTTTTGATAGATACTGAGAAATTCTCCTTCATAAGAATTGTACGGTTTTGGGCACTCACCAATAAAGTATGAGAATTCCTGTTTCCTTATAATCTCTCCACCCTTCAATCAATCATTTCCTTTTTTTTTTTTTTTTTGTGATGGAGTCTCACTTTGTTGCCCTTGGTAGAGTACTGTGGTGTTACAGCTCACAGCAACCTCAAACTCTTGGGCTCAAAGATTCTCTTGCCTCAGCTTCCCGAGTTGCTGGGACTACAGGTGACCCCCACAATACCCGGCTATTTTTTTTTAGAGACAGGGTCTTGCTCTTGCTCAGGCTGGTCTTGAACTCCTGAGCTCAGGCAACCCACCTGTCTCAGCCTCCCAGAGTGCTAGGATTACGGGTGTGAGCCACTGCACCCAGCCTATTCATTTCTTAATATTAAATATTTTCTTAATCATGTGCTATACTTTTTTTAATATAGTTCTAACATGCTCTGGAAACCTGCTAGTTAGGAGTTGTAATTTCTCTCATTGTAGTTAGGAATAATTTTATTATTATAGTTTTAAAAAGGGAGAGCTATAAATGGAAATTATTGACCATAACTCTCAGTTAAAACTAAGAAATACATTGTTTTCTTCCTGATTCTTACCATTGGGGAAAACCTGGATGCTCAAACAAGGACCATTGAAACTTCAGTGATCAGTTAACTATAGGAATAAAAATAATGTTTTTTACCACTCTTTGCTAAAATGTCCATCAGATGTTTTACTATTATGTGGGGACATTGGTGTTTTTTGAAGTCAGAGTCGCTTTGATGTCTGCTGAGGAAAGAATTTTCATAAACAAGACAAAAATATCTTTTAATATATAACTTACAAGTCGCCTGTCACTTGATTTTAATTTTAAGTAGTTAAATAACATTGCCCTCCTTTCATCCCCTGCAAAATCATGACTTTATCCTAGTCCACAGTAGAATATTCAGCTGAGTACAAGTCACTTCATCAAGTGTTTGTGGATGTTACAATAATGGGGGAAAGCAAGGGTCCAAATACGGTTTGCGGACAAGTTCTAGGTCAACTTGTCCAGCTCACTAACTACAGACACATCCTGTTACTGAGCACTTTAAAATGTGACCAGTCCAAAGTGATAAGTAGAAAATACACACCAGGTTTTGAAGATGTAGTTGGACATTAAGAATGCGAAATAACTCAATAATTTTTGTATTACCCAAGCATAGTGTCTTACATTTATAATCCCAGTTACTAGAGAGGGTGAGGCAGGAGGAATGTTTGAACCTGGGGGTTCAAGATCAGCCTAAGCAACATTGTGAGACCTCAGTCTCTAAAACAATTATAGTAATTTTGGCTCGGCGCCTGTGGCTCAACGGGCTAAGGTGCCAGCCACGTACACCTGAGCTGGCGGGTTCGAATCCAGCCCCAGGGCCCACCAAACAACAATGAAGGCTGCAACCAAAAAATGGCCGGGCATTGTGGTGAGCACCTATAGTCCCAGCTACTTGGGAGGCGGAAGCAGGAGACTCGCTTGAGCCCAGGAATTGGAGGTTGCTGTGAGCTGTGATGCCACAGCACTCTACCCAGGGTAACAGCTTGAGGCTCTGTCCCCCCCCAAAAAACAATTATAGTAATTTTTGTATTGGTTGCATGTTGAAAAATGCTTTTGATATTTGGGGTTAAATAAAACATAGTACTAAAATTAATTTTACCTGCGTTTCTGTGACTTTTTAACAATTGGCTACTAGAAAAATTAAAATTTCATATAAGGTTAGCATTGTGGTATGTGTTAAGAAATATAGGACAATGCTCTTTTAGATCTTTGTCACTTCATCTTAAAAGGGGGAGATTAGGCCAGGCATGATGGCTCCCTCTGTAATTCTAGAGCTCCGGGAGGTAAAGGTGGGAGGATTGCTTGAGGCTAAGAGTTTGAGACCATTGAGGCCAGGCTCTTGCACTGCTACCCAGGCTGGAGAGTAGCAGCAGCATCATAGCTCACTGTAACCTCTAACTTCTGGGCTTAAGCAATCCTCTGCCTAGCCTCCTGAGTAGCTGGAGACAACAGACACACATCACCATGCACTAAAGTTCTTTTTTCTTTTTTTCTAAGTATAATTCCATTGCTCAGATGTACCATAGTTTGTTTATCCATTTACCAGTTGAAGGACATTTGAGTTGTTTCTAATTTTTGATAAGTATGAATAAACTCATTTATGTATATATTTGCTTACAGGTTTGGGTATGAACATACATTTTTATTTTCCTAAATAAAATACTTGGTAGTGGAATTTTCTGAGTCTTATAGTAAATATATGTTTGATTTTATAAGAAACTGCTAAAATATTTTTCAAAATGGCTGTCCCATTTGTGTTCTCAGTAGCAGTGTATGGGTGTTCCAGATGCACTCTGTCCTTGCCAAAACTTGGTACTGACGTCTTTCTTTCCTTCCAATAGAAATGCAGTGGTATCTCCTTATGGTTTTAATTTCCCCAGTGACTCAAGATCTCCAACATCTTTGTATGAGCCTCTTTACCATCCTTTTATCTTATTTTGTGAAATATATATTCAAATCTGTTGCCTATGTGTTTTTGTTGAATTATTTCCTTATTATTAAGGCTTGAGAAGTCTTTAAATGAAATACTTTGAAGTGCTCACTTGGCTGTCAGGAGACCAGAGTATGCAGCATTTTTCTAGGATGAGTTTGTGAACATAACTGTCAGAGTTTGTATGATGAGGATGGCTCTAACAGCCATTCCAGGAAAAGAGTCCCAAAATTGCTGTGAAGCATGGACGAGGCTCTGGTGTCAGTGCTTAGCTTCCCGAGGCGAGTCCTTTGAAGGTGACCATAGTGATATTCACCAATGTAGCACTTTTCCTAGGATGAGTTCACTAACTTACTTATCGGATCATGTATGTAGAATTCTTGTTCATACTCTTTAATTTAACTTACTTTTAAATATTCACTTCCCTCATGAAGACTTTACTAACACTCCCAATCTAAACGAGTTCCCCTCTGTCCTTTTTTCTTTATGGGTTTTATTGCGATTTGAAATTATAAATTTGGCTTGGTGCCTATGGCTCAACAGGCTAAGGCGCCAGCCACGTACACCTGAGCTGGCAGGTTCAAATCCAGCCTGGGCCGACCAAACAACAATGGTGGCTGCAACCAAAAAATGGCCGGGCGTTGTGGCGGGCAACTGTGGTCCCAGCTACTTGGAAGGCAGAGGCAGAAGACTTGCTTGAGCCCAGGATTGGAGGTTGCTGTGAGCTGTGATGCCACAGCACTCTATCCAGGATGACAGCTTGAGGCTCTGTCTCAAAAAATAAATAAATAAATAAATAAAATAAAATTATAAATTCATTTAAAGTTTATTTATTTAATGTCTTCATCTTGTTCTAAAAGGCTAGGCCCATGTCTATGTTGTTCCCTATTATATGCTCATTGTTTTGTACAGTGTCTAATAACTAATAGGTGTTTAATAAACATTGGTTAAATAAGTAAATGAAATTATAGGTTTTTTCTTTTTTTTTGAGACAGAGTCCCAAGCTGTCACCCTGGATAGAGTGCTGTGGCATCACAGCTCACAGCAACCTCCAATTCCTGGGCTCAAGCAATTCTCCTGCCTCCGCCTCCCAAGTAGCTGGGACTACAGGTGCCCGCCACAA
>CAUYON010067678.1:0-83042 GCA_963573935.1 Arctocebus calabarensis | reverse complement strand
ATTGGACACTTTTTCTTCCATTCTTGAGATACTTTGCTAAGAAGAATATGTTCCAGCTCCATCCATGTAAACATAAAAGAGGTAAAGTCTCTATCTTTCTTTAAGGCTGTATAATATTCCATGGTATACATGTACCATGATTTATTAATCCATTCTTGGGTCGATGGGCACTTGGGCTTCTTCCATGACTTAGCAATTATGAATTGGGCTGCAATGAATATTCTGGTACAAATGTCTTTGTTATAATGTGATTTTTGTTCTTCTGGGTATATACCTAGTAAAGGAATTATAGGATCGAATGGCAGGTCAATTTTTAGATCTCTAAGTGTTCCCCAAACATCCTTCCAAAAGGAGCGTATTAGTGTGCATTCCCACCAGCAGTGTAAAAGTGTTCCCTTTTCTCCACATCCATGCCAACATCTCTGGTTTGGGGATTTTGTTATGTGGGCTAATCTTACTGGAGTTAAGTGATATCTCAAAGTAGTTTTGATTTGCATTTCTCTGATGATTAACGATGGTGAGCATTTTTTCATGTGTCTGTAGGCTGTGTGCCTGTCTTCTTTAGAGAAGTCTCTCTTCAAGTCTTTTGCCCATCCTGAGATGGGATCACTTGTTCTTTTCTTGCTAATATGTTTGAGTTCCCTGTGGATTCTGGTTATTAAAAAACCTTTGTCGGAGGCATAACCTGCAAATATTTTCTCCTATTCTGAGGGCTGTCTGCTTGCTAAACTTACTATGTTCTTGGCTGTACAGAAGCTTTTTAATTTGATCATCAAGGAGTAATTTTTGATGACAGCAGTCGTTCTTACCTTCTTGATATATTTACTGAATAGTTGAAGTTAGTACATAGTAAAAATTCCAAAACATTTCAAAAAAGAATACAGGAACATCAAGTGAAAACTAAAGCGTCCTTGTACTTTAGTCATCTGGTCTGCCTCCAAAGAGAAGCCCCTGCTACTAGCTACTAGAGATGCATGTATGTTTTCTTTTGCACAAAAGCATATGTATTATACAGATCATTCTGCACTGCTCTAAGGTCCTTTAGTAATATATCTTACAATTCTCTTAACCAGCCGCAGAGTAGTCCTCTCCTGGTATAAACAAACCTTAATTTATTTAGTCAATTCAATGTTGGTAGATATAGCAGTTATTTTTTTGGCTGCTTCTGAAGATAGTGCTACCATTGAAAGTCGGACAGAGGCTTGGAACTTTGGTTGGTTTTGTTTCTTAAAAGGTAGAAAACCATCAGAAGCAGGTAAGGGCATAGACTTTGGTGTCTAGATCACTTAATAACTTCTTATGCTTTAATTACTTGAGACTAATGCATAGTGAATAACTGCTTTGGCAAGACTTCATGATATGTAATTTCCATATTGGATGGCCAAAAAGTTATTTTAGTATAATGATATAAGATATAGTTAATTTAACAATAATATAAATAATAAGATTGAACATCTACTGTATGCCAAGCCTTGTCCTAAATTCTTTGTGTGCAATATCTCACTGAATGACATACAAACCTTTGAGGAAGGCATTAAATTATCTATCACTCCACCTTAAAAGAAGAAACTGAGGCACAGCTACAGAGCAGCAAAACAGGGATTATCAGAACAAGATTTTAAAATTGGACAGACCTGGGTTCGTGCAACCCCAATTCTACCCCTTACCAATCTAATACTAAGCATGTCACTTAACCTTGCTGTGCCTTAGTTTCCTCCTGTGATAAATGTTAAATAATTTGAAGACCAGCTTTGTATAGGGATTATGGCAGGATCCAGAAGAAATAATTAAACCTAAGAGCAATGACATAGCCAGATGCATAGGACATGCTTAAGAGATGGCAATAATTCCCAGCCAAAAGCCAGTGCCTTAAACAACAGCCCTTGTTCTTTCACCCTCTCCTTAAACATACCACCAACACACCCATAATACACACACAAGGGACAAGAGCCTGGCACAGAGCAGGGTGAGCCACAAATACCCAACAGCAGGGCACACTCAAGGCTTCCCATCACCTTGAGGAACATTTTAGGTCAATGGCCCTGGCAAGCACACAGCAGCACCCACAGCAAGCACCAGCAGGCCAGGCGGCAGAAATGTGATCCAAGAGCGGTTTCTGCAGTGCTGTATAAATAGCCCCTCTTACTACTAATAATAAAGGAGCCTTGCTGTGCAGAACTCAGGCTGGAGGCTCTCACTGGTGGCTTTCCTCTGGGTTGTGGGCAGGGAAGACCATGTGGCTTGGCTTCGAAGCAGCTGCACAAATGTCCTTGGGTCCTCCACAGGCCTCCAAAGGGCTCGCCTTCTCGCTACAACTGGCCCATGATGTTATGTGGTTCTGGGGCCTCCAAAATAAAACCACTGCTAAACCACTGTCTGCTGATCTGCCAGTCTGTGGCTCCTGCCTTTTTGAGGGCTCTAGACTCTGAAGGCTGTGCAAGGCTTGGAGGACTGACAGCCCTTGGCAAACACTTGAAGCAATGGTGTATCAACTAAAGGTCTTTCTCTTTAATGTCCTTCCCTAATCCCTCCTCATGAAGCTTCTTTCTGTCTCTATGACTTAACAGAATTCCCAAGGGAAAGGCCTAGATATTTATCAGTGAGAAGGTTCTGCTACTCTGGGCACCAGTAAATTCTTCTTATCCATTCCAGAGGATGGAGAGTGACACCAGAGACAGGAGATGGTCACAGTGGTGAGAGGTTCAACCTGTCAGCTCTCAAGGATTTGTTTCTAAACATTGTACCCAGCTTGGGGGATGTAGGGCACTGTGAGGGTCTAAAAGTATCAGAAGATAAGGGAAATCACATTCAATGAGCCCTTCTCACATGCAAAGCCCTATACATCACCTTCAATGAATAACTCTCACAATGCTGATAATGTGTTATGATGTCAGTCTTATAGAAAAGGGAAAAGAAACACCAATAAGTACCTTGTCCAGGAGCACATACCCAGTAAGAGGCAGAACCAGAACTCAAATTCAGGTCTGTTTGTTACCAAAATGAATGCCTTTCCCACTACACCATATTGAGTCTGTAAGATAAGATCTCTGTCTTTACACTGTCCCCACACAGGAAGGTAGCGCTGCCACAGTGTGACAGGAGTTAGACTGGGGGGCACAGGCCCAGCTCTGCCACATCCCATGCCTTGCTGCCTTCAACTCCCTGAAGGTGGAAGTGAAAATAAGGACTAGAGTACTTATCACAATGGCTAGCTTATGATCAATCTTCACAAGTACACTGTGGAAGGAAGGAAAGAATTCACACATCAAAGAGAAAGAGCACATGGAGCCTAGGAGCACCATCCCACCAAAAAATGCAACCCAAGTTCAGGGGAAGAAGGAAAACCAAGGTGTGAGAGAAGAAAAGGGTGCCAGGCATGAAGGACAGTGGGGGTTTGGGTGCGAGGTCTTAGAGAATAAGAGAAGGCTGGTTCAGCAACAGTGAAACAGAGAGATAGATGCAGGGCCCCTCTTTTTTCGTTTTTTAAAATTTCAGATCAATGTGAGGGTACAACGATTAAATTACAATGTTCACACTTGTTAGGAAGGGTCCCTGTTGTAGCCGGGTCAGGCACCCGGGAGGTGTGCGATACACCCTTACATTGTGCCCATTAGACGTGCTCCTTTTCTCTCCCCTCCCTCGCTCCTCCCAACTTGAATTAAATTTTTCTCTTGTGCTGGCATGTATTTATCCGTCTACTGGCTTCTTATTAGTGTCGAGTACATTGGATTCTTGCTTTTCCTTTCTTGTAATACTAAGAAGAATGTGTTTCAACTCCATCCAGGTTAATACAAAAATGTAAAGTCTTCATCTTTTTATGGCTGAATAGTATTCCATGGTACACATACACCAGTTTATTTTCATTTTCAGTTAACTGTTGGGGTTAAAATAAAAAAATGTGGAAATTTAAAGTAATGTAGCCTCAGGGCTAAACGTACAGGTTTTGACAAGGATTTGAGTTCAATTCTCAGTTTTACCAACCATGTGACACTAAGCAAGTTTCTTTGACTTCACGCTTCTATTTCCTTCTCTGTAAAGTGAGGAAAATTCTTATATAGAAATGTTTTTATATCACCGAGTTGGTGTGAGGGTTAGGTGAGGTAGTCCCCAAAGGTTTATTAGCACAGAGGTGCTATTATTACTGTTGGTAAGCAAGAAATACATGTTTAAGATTCATATCAGGATGGGTGAGAAAGAGAGGCTCTTAGTTCTAGATCTGGGTGGAGCACACACTCTAAGAAGCACTGAGTACAGGCTGGAGGTCAAGGCCAAACCAAATAAAAGACAAAAGCTGATCTGGGCAAAGAGCGGTTCTCAACCTGTGGGTCACGACCCCTTTGGACTGTATTAAAGGCTCACGGCGTTAGAAAGGTTGAGAACCACTGAGCTAGACAAAACAACACTGAAAAAGCTTGACAGGGCATCAGTGAGGGTTGAACTTATAATCTCCCAAGGCCACCAGGGACCTAAAGGTTCTAGGCCCCAGATGCACACCCTCAGCCTGTTCCTTCCTTGAGGCCCCATAGTCCACCCTTGTCCTTGTCATTCATGCCTCCTCAACTGTCACCTTCCTGACCTCCCCAATCCCATTTATTGTACCTCCAAAATTTAAAAAAGAAAGAAAGAAAAAACACAACTCTCATTATTACCCTGTTCTACTTCCCCCATACCACTTATCACCAGTCAGTCTTACTGTTTCCTTTCTCATCTTAACATAAGCTCTGTAAAAGGAGAGTGCTGTCTGCAGGGTCAGAATTGGTTGAAAAGGGGCACAAAATTTAAGGGGCTGCCAAACCAGTCAGTAACCAGGAAAGAGTGGGTGTTAATGTAATATTTTAAAAAATACCACACCAAATGCAAAACAAAATCGATGATGAATAAAATATCATAAGTTTAAAGCAAGATAAGATCAACAATAGTGCCATGTCGAGTTATCCTGGAGCCCAAGGCAAAGGGAAAAGAATTAGTAACACTGATCCTTTCTTGATTTGAACTTTTTATATTGTCCTTATTATCGTGAACGTGTTTTTGTATTCATTTTTGTTTTTATTTAATATTGCATCAAAATATCCTTTGATTGCTGAGATTTTTGGTACCTCCCTAAATTCTGCACCTGAGGTGGGTACCCAAGTCCCTCCCCAGTCCCAGCCCTGTCTGTCTGTCACATTCCCCCCTATACCCCCAGCACGCAGAGCAGAGCCTAGCACAGAGCAGGCACACAAATAAAGGTTAAATGAAGTCTGAATGATCCCAGAAGAAATACTAATTTTAATTTTATCCAATTCTTTAAAAAAGTCACTAAGCTTTGAGACTTAATGTACAGAAACTGAATATTTTCTACTCGTAAGAATTAGACAAGTTGGATCGGGGGAAAGCACTGGTTATGAACCCAACAGGCCCAAGGATGGACTGGTTGATCACCCTGGGTGACTATGACAGGCTGAACTGCATTTCCCCCAAAGTTGTTATGTTAAAGCTCTCACCACTGGTGTCTTGGAATGTGACTGTATTTGGAGACAGAAGTGATTAAGGTTAAATGAGGTCACACTGATGGCCCCTAATCCCATGGTGCTTATAAAAGAAAATTTGGACACACAAAGGAGACACCAGGGATGCACGCATACAGAGGAGAGACTGTCAAGAGGTCTGCAGTCGAGGAGAAAGGTCTCAGGAGAAACCAATCCTGTCTGCACCTTGACCTTGGACTTCCAGCCGCTAAAGTTCTGAGAAAATGAACTTCTGTTTAAGCTAGCAAGCCTGTGACATTCATTATGGCAGCATTAGCAAACCAGTACAGCAACCTACTCAAACTTCCTTCCCTCACAACTGGCTTATTGATCCTACAGGAAAATGAAGGATCTGGACAAAATATTTCCAAAGCCCCTTCCAACTCTGATGTTTAAGTTTAGAAGTCTAAAGATTTCTTAAAAATGAAATCACAAATGATAATTTGGAGAATCTACATGGGGTAGGAAATCCAAGTACTTCGCAAATTGCATTAGATGAAATTTTCTTTAGATAAGACATCAATCAATAATGGAATTGAAGAATAAACAGACTTTTATCAGTTACTCATAGCAAAAATGTGTAAAGATGTTACCTAATGTCTATGAAAAATAATAATGGAAACAGTGAGTAAAGCTTTATGTAATACACATGTATATAGTAGTTTTACAGAAAAATTAAAATAGGACATTCAAAAATTGTAACGTACATGATAAAGTATTTACAGTGCAAGGATAAGTAGGAAAGAAGATATAAAACTGGAACATACAGTTTGATCCTAAAATGATAATGTATGCAGTTATATATCACTAAGTATTGTAATGGTCATGCCTAAGTGTTAATACTGGTGATTTTTTTTCTTCACACATTTCTATAGTTGCCAATTCTTCTATAATATGTATGCATTACTTTCATGAATATTTGTAGTAAATTCACTATGAAATTAAACCATTTCCTGATAATCCTGACATCCATGTCAAAAGCCATCTTCTTCATGTTAAAAAAAGAAGAAAAAAGCAACCATTCCATGTACTCAACACCAATTTGAAGCTAGCAAACATACAAAGGCCCACACAAGAGAAATACATAATAAAACTCGGGGGGGGGGGGGGCTCAGCAGGTTCCCACTTATTGGAGCAAGGTAGGCGTATAGGGTACATCTCTTGGGTGAAGGACTCAACTACGACTATACCTTATAAACTCAGACCACGTAGCCTTATCAGATGTACCCTTATGGTAATCCAAAATAAATAAATTCTTAAGAAATAAAATAAAAAGCAGCAGCGATTGCAGCCTGATTTAAAGGCCCTGAAAGAGGCAGCAAGCCTAGAGGCCCAAAGGCTGTAATGCCTAGCTGTCTGTAGAGCGGAAAGGCAAGCCTCTGCTGTCCACCCTTCCAGGCTTTTGTTTGCTGGGAAATAGAACTGGGACTAGCATCATACGCCACTGTTGAGTGGGCTGTTCGCCCATCCTGGGAACTGAGAGAAAGTGTCTGCCCAGCTGTGTTACCCTGGGACTCGGCTATACACCTAATACGTACCCATAATTTCCAAGAACTCTATGCCTACTGGATCATAACACACCCTTCAGAGGTTGTCAAAGAAGAGAGGAGCAGCAATGATGAGGAGTTAAGTAGCACAATTCATCGGCAGAGAACAGCCTGTCTATGAATGATCCTTCCCACAAGTTCAGACTACTGATCCAGAGAGCGAGCAATGTGACAATGTGAGAGGACTCTCTGAAAGCACGCCAGCCCCCACCTCCCGACCCCCGAGGTCTGGGGGAAATACTCACACTTCCTGTAGATTTGGTAAATCCTCAAAACCAGCAGGGTCAATCTCAGAGAATTTGTTGTAGCTCAGGTTTCTGGTAAAGGGAGGAAAAAAACAAACATAGAATCAACACTTGGCATCAAAACCAAGATTCAGGAATCTTCTTCTCCACTTCCACACCAACAAAGTCCAAGCCTTCTCTCCCTTGAAACTGCCCATCTCATGCATTTTAGGTAACCAATTGTAACCTATTGTTACAATATTGTTATTGTTAAGGAGGCAGATGTGCCTCCTTCCCACATGCATCCATAAACAAGGCACTCCCAGCAATTCTGTGAAGATCCACATCTCCCGAGGTTGGCAAAATCCAAATGGATTTCAATCAATACCATTTTACCACTTAACAACTTTTAGAGAAACTCGATCTGCATTAAAGGGTCCTGGTCCAAATGCTTGGAGCTTATCAAGCCCAAGGTTATTTTATTTATTTATTATGTCAAAGTCATTTTAAATTAATGTTTTGCTAAAGCATCAACACTGAGCAGTAGTAAAATTAAAGGGAAAAGGGAAGAAGTGACCCTTGTCATCTAACCAGTTCTCAATCGGCGATTATTCTGCCTTACGGGTGACATGTGACAACGCCTAGAGATATCTTTGGTTGTCATGACTGAAGGACAGGGGTGTTACTGGTATTGGTGGGCAAGAGATAAGGATTTTATTGAACCTCTTAAATGCAGCCCCCCACAACAGAGAATTACAGTCTTCAATGTCAATATGAGTATGGGCAGGTTATGAACAAGATAGGTTCTGTAGGTTTGTTCTTACGTTGAATTGGTACTTAAGTTGGAATAGGTACATTTACCTATTGCCTATAACAGTCGCCGTTCCTAAGTGGAGTCATACATAGGTAAGTTGGATGTTTGTGACTCAAGAACTGCCTGTGTTCAGAGATTGAGAAACCCTGCTCTAAACAGGAATTTAAAACTAAAAAGTGCTCAAATATACAGTCAAAGCTCAAATGACTATTTAGAAAGTCAGCACTCCAAGATACTGAATCATAAAGCTACTTATGAACACAATATCCCTACCACCAGTGAATAAATTGGGAGTAAGAGTCCCACGAGAGAAAGGAGCCAGTTGTTGGAAATACACGTTGGTGTTAACCGCAGGTAAGGAAAGACTCTGGTGAACAGTCCTCTCAAGATGACAGCATCTCCTGCGTCACCACCAAGCCACGCCCTTAAAGGCAAAGAGGAATCTGGGCAATATTTGGTCAGCTCTTTGACCAATCTCAACCCAGACCAGCCTTATCTTTCAGGAGAAGAAACAAAGAGGTAATCCCAATGGGCCCTAACTTACTTTGCACTGTAATCTTGCTCTCTGCCACCAATGCCCACCCAGAGCTGTGTATGTTAAAAAGGTTAACATGCGCCAGCTGTTAATTCCACTGACATTACTGCCAATTAACAGTACTACTAATCATAGTTTAAAGTCTGTCTAGTAAAGTGCCACATAAGTGGCAACTATCTTTTAAGTTTTCTCCAGAGACATTTCAATCAATACTAACCTAAGCTGATAGCCATTTCACTGTGAACTCAAAGACATTCATCTAAATAAAAGTCAAACTATGCTTGAGCCTAATGGTACAGCTGCGTTCATGGCATAGTCTAATTAAAAGTAATTTGTCCAGAGATTATGTTACCATAAAGACTAAAGGTGGTAATTTTTTAAAAACCACATACTGAAGTCAAGTGTGAACTTGTCTATTGTCTATGCTTGGGGGTATTTATTTTAACAGGTACACAGATATTCCAAGTTAGACTCAGAGAAGAAAATCCACAAATTTTGAGACAATTCTCTCACATCAGAAAAGAACTGGAAAGATTAAAATTTCCTTCTACGTTGGGGCAGGTTATCATAAAAGGGAGAATGGAAATATGGTTTCTGAATATAAGGATACTATGAGCATGGAAGGGCAAGACAGCATGGCAGCTGGTGACTCTCGCTCAGGAGGTAGGAGGCCAGAAGGGCCAAACAACGCAGTGCCTGCCCACCCACCTAAAAGGAGCGTTTATTCCTGATCTCCTGGAATAAGGACTAGTACAGATCACTCTTCTCAGTCCACTCAAGGGAGCTCAAAAATCTAAATTCTTATGTAAAACCCTTTCAATTTTTTTAAAAAAACTAAAACAGTAACCAGAGATAGCCAAACAAAACATATCTGCAGGCCACATTTGGCCTGAGGACTGCCACTTTTCGCCTCTGATCTAGGCCACTGACTCTTGAGGCTATTAAGTTCAAAGGGAACTGCTTGTTTCTGGCTTACACATGTGGCCAGGGGTGGAGCTAGGACTTAACCGGGTCTTACGCAATTTGCTGATGGCTCTGTTTTCAACTATCTGAAATGAGATCACTTCCCTCCATCCCCACCCAGCAAGTGTCTTCAGCAACTTCGAATAAAGCCATCTTAGGTCACAACACCTTTTGGGTTGTCTTTCTATTAGAGAGCAGACAAAATTTATTTATATGCCAGAAGTGTACAAATTCTGCTTTTTGATCAATCTACTTGAAAAAAGGGTCTTCCATGGTTAGCTTCTACTGTCAAGAAGCAAAGTAGTATCTGGACTTAAAATTGGGAGGCCAACAAGTAGCAACAAAGACAAAGCTTTCACTGGGTCAGACTGGATGCAGTTACTTTTGGAATTTCAATGAGCTAGAAAACCCACCTGTCAACAAACAAGTGTCAGGGTAACTCTCCTTCCAGAACACCTGCTGGCAATAAAGAGAGAAAATAGCCACTGAAGCTCCCGTCCCTTGGAAGAATGGGAGAGTTTCCGCAGCAGTCACAGAGCTGCTCTAGCTTTTAAGTCTGAGAAGCAGACCTGAAGCCCAGGAAGAGCTGCTGCTCATCATCCACTCTATCAGAAAATAAGGAAAATATTTACTATATTCCCCCTGGCGAACACAGGATGAAATAAAATCCTCAGAGACATTTTTTGTTGGCTAATTTTAAGTAAACTCCATACTTTGCAGGTGGTAAAAAATATACATAACATGAAATTTACTATTTTAACGGTTTTAAGCATACTATATGGTGGCATTAAGTACATTCACATTGTGACCATTACTACCATCCATCTCCAGAACTTTCTCAATATCCCAAACAGAAACCCTGTACCCAATCAACACTGGTTTCCTTTTGCCCTCTGCCCCAGCCCCTGACAACCACTGTTCCACAGGGTGTCCCTAAGGTCATCCCAAAGTCACCAGAGAGAAAAACGGGAAATTGTAGCTAAACGTACCTTTATAAAACATTCAAAATTTTAAAAACTATTCTCTATATGTTGACCACCTCGTTGTAAAATTACATTTAAAATTTTTGTAAATAAAGGTACACTTGGCTACAATTTCCCATTTTCCCTATGTATGGCAACTTTGGGGACACTTTGTACTTCTGTCTCTGAATCTGACTATTCTAGGTACACCTCACACAAGTAAAGGCGTGTAACATTTGTGCTTCTGGGGCTGGTTTAGTTTACTTAACTTAATGTCTTCAAGTTTATCCATGCTGTCATATCTGTCAGAATTTCTTCTTTTTTTTTTTTTTTTGAGATGGAGCGTCACTCTGCCCTCCTGGGTAGAGTGCCGTGGTGTCATAACAACCTCCAGCTCTTCAGCTCAAGCGATCCTCTTGTCTCAGCCTCCTGAGTAACTGGGATTACAGGCATGTGCCACCATGCCTGGATACTTTTTCTATTTTTGTTAGAGATGGGGTCTCGCTTTGGTCAGGCTGGTCTCAAATTCCTCAGCTTCGGCGATCCACCTGCCTCAGCTTCTCAGAGTGCTGGGATTACAGGCATGACACACCATGCCTGGCCCAGAATTTCATTTCTTTTTAAGGGTGAATAATGTTCCATTGTATGTGTAGACTATATTTTGTGTATCCATCTATCTGTTGACAAACATTTGGGTTGTTTCTACTTTGGGCTATTGTGAATAATGCTGCTATGTATGACCATTGGTATATTTTTTTCCAAATTTTTAAAAATGTTTAGAAGAAGTGGGTTTTCTGTTAATTAACCCATGCCTGCTATGCTTACTCATAACACTCATTTCTCAACTGTTAAGGAAATACTTGATTGGCCCAAGTAAGGGGTATGAATTCTCATCTCAGACCCCAATAACTATCAAAGAGTTAATCAGCAAGAACCTCTGATGAGGTCTTTCAGGTGGCAGCTGACAGGCACATCCATCTAAAACATCTCACTTATTTCTATGAACACGATCGCCCCTTAGCAGGCCTGACATCTTCAGTTGAAGGTTTCAGATTCTCCTGTCAAAACAATTCATCTGTCAGCAGGACAGATGCTGTCAAAAGCATTTCTATACCTTTCAGTAGCGAAGAAGAGAGGAAAGAAACCTCAGGGAATTTAGTTACTGCCAATTGCAGCTTTCATTAAACATTTTGTCAGCCATTGTCATAACACAAATTTTCCCTGTTCTTGCACAAAGGGTGCGCAGATCTTGGAACAATTGAGCCCAGCCATAGATATTCTTTCAGCTAATCTGCTGAAAGATGACCGTGCAGCCCACTGTTTGCAGAACACACAAGAGGCACCTCCGAAGAGAACAGCTCAAGTTTTATCCAGGCGTGTCTGGAAAGCAAACCCTTTAACAGTATGAGACAATAGTCTGCTTGCTTGTGGAGCATGTTTTCTGACAAGATCTCCTACCTGGGATCCAAAGAATCTGGAAAGCTAAAGTCTTTCAATAGCTGAGAAATCCCCACCAACTGTGCTGTCTAGTTTGGTTGCTACTAGCTATGTAGCTATACTGAAACTAAATTAAAATCTCATAAAATTAAGAATGCAGTCTCTTGGTCATGCTACCATATTTTGAGAGTTCAACAGTCACGTGGGGCTAAGTGGTTACCAAACTGCCCAAGGCAGACAGAGGGCATTTCCATCAAGTGATCAACAAGTATGTCCAGATCATGAAATAATACAGAAGTGTTTCAAGTGAAATGGCATCTACAGAAAAAACGTGGATTTTAAAAACAAATCTAAGTTTCCCAACAATTCAAGAACTTTGTTGAAAAATGTGGGGACTGGATACTGATATTAACCCAAGTCCTTTAGGCACACACAGAGAAAAGGGACAGGGCTTCTACAAACCAAAGTCACAAGGAAAGCACTCTACATAAAAACTGCCCTCGGAGTGTAATTCTATAAGCTTTCCATAATCTGACCAGCATCTTCCTGGATTCCAACCAGAACCACATATTACAGACTTTGGCGCATACTGTTCAAAGCTGGCAAACAATAATTCATTGACTCCCTGGAAGTTGAGGGATAAACGTTCCATTTACTTTGAGTTAGCTGTGATGTGGAAATAACCCCACTTCGTTAGACAATCTAATTAGCACTTCATCCCCTAAAGCAAGCATTGCTCATAGACCACTGACCATAACCTCTCGCTGTGAAAAGTGGCACAGCACATGGCTCTGTTTTTCAACATAAATAGAATAATAATTCAAAGTGGAAGGAATTGGTCCTGAATCTGTGACAAGCATTCCCTGAGGAATGAGGTTTTCATATTTAGTTTGGTTTGTAGGCTAGCCTATTTCCCATTACTCAACCCTGTCTGGACTCCTGAAAGTCACAGTATTTTGCATATTTTAAGCTTTCAGATATTTGCTAAATTGAATAATATAGCTGGAAAGAAACGCATGAGCCGATCCAAGGACCCAAATCCTAAGTGCCAGTGGGTGCCTAGGCCTGGCCTGGGAACTGTGGGCTGGAGTCATCAATCTCCCTTCTCAGCCTCAGAACTTGGACTGTTTGCCCTTTGGGAAGGGAATTGTCTGCTTAGGACTAACTGGGAAAAAGTGATTAGCTCTTTCAAGATTTCAAGGGGTGTAAGTGAGGAAGAACATTCAATGTGTTAAAGTTATTTAATCCTTTAAGCTTTTAAGGCTGTTTCTGCTGCATTTTTACTTTCTGAGGGATTAAGTGTAGTACACATCAAGTTCCAATGAAATCACCACATTATGTTCTCATGTTGTTTTATGAAAATAAGAGATTTCTTAAAAATCCTAGAATATCAGATATTCTTATCTTTTTTCCTCTTGTGGTGTTTTCCCCTGTTAACCGGAAACCACAACTAAACAATCTGATAATATACATTAAAGGCTTAAATAAAAAATGCTAAAATTGCATCATGAACTAAAATCATTCTTCTGGTATCCTAACCAAGGAGTCTCACTCAAAAGAAGATTCTATGGTGCCATCTTTCTTCAGTAAGCTAAACAGCCACATATTCCTTAAACTAAGGCTAGGCAAAGAAATGCTTTCTGCAAATTATCAAATGAAAAAGCATTTGGAAATACAAGCTCTTGGTCAGTGTATTTCACAAGGTTAATAAGTCATAGTTATTTCAATTTTTGAGAATGTTGGTTAGACCATCATCTACACAAGTGAGGTAGCTCAAAAGAGGAGATAATACACACATAATGCATATACACATAACCATATGAGGAACCAAAGTCAGTGCCTATTTTTACTCCTCAAAATCGACTATACTATATATCAGCAGGGGCCACTGCACTCTGATGCTTATGATGCTGAAAAGAGTCATTCCACCCGCCCCTGATCCATCAGGGCCTATAACATGTACTTCCCAACCTTACTAATTCACACATCTTACTTCAACCTGTGATTAATTTGAGTACAGGTTTATGTCTTTTTCCTCTAGTATTCAACAAATGTGTACTGGGTATTTGTCTGCAATGCATCCTGCATTGTGATAAATTCTGATAACAAATTAGGATACGATCTACTCTGTGACATGAAGGAGTCAGATAAGATTCCTGACCTTGGCCAGGCACACAGCAGGGGCAGTGGCTTCTGACTGTAATCCTAATACTCTGGGAGGCCCAGGCAGGTGGATTACTTGAGCTCAGAAGACCAGCCTGAGCAAGAGCAAGACCCTGTCTCTACTAAACACAGGAAAATTAGTTAGGCACTGTGGCATGTACATGGAGGCCTGGCTTCTCAGGAGGCTAAGGCAGGAAGATCACAGGAGTCCAGAAGTTTGAGGTTACTGTGAACTATGATGATGCCACTGCACTTTACCTGGGGTGACAAAGTAAGGCTGTTTGAGGGGGGGGATTTGTAGAGACAAAGGCTCACTCTATCGCCCTCGGTAGAGTGCTATGGAGTCACATCTCACAGCAATCTCCACCTCCTGGGCTTAGGCAATTCTCTTGCCTCAGCCTCCTGAGTAGCTGGGACTACAGGCACCTGTCACAACGCCTGGCTATTTTTTGATGCAGTTTGGCCGGGGCCGGGTTTGAACCCGCCACCCTCGGTATATGGAGCCAGAGCCCTACTCACTGAGCCACAGGCACTGCCCTAAGACTCTGTTTTTTCTTTTAAAAAAAAAACAAAAACAAAGACTCCTGAACAAATAACCACGGCCTAAAGCTCTCACACCATAAGCATCCTGCTAAGGTAGACCAGTAGTTGGCAATTGATAGTTTTGGGGCCACAGCTGGGCTTGTATAGAAATTTGTTTGTGTCTGAAGCTAGTTTGCAGAAACCTAAATGTTTCACCAAAACTATAAGCTTCAGCTTCTCTTAAAAGTAATTACTGGTCCAGTATTCCTGACAGCAACAATCAGCTATGAGTAACTTAGCAAGTGCTACGCTGACCTTACCACTGTCACCCAGACTCTCTGTACTCATAGGCGGTATCAACCTGACCCCCGTGAGCATTTGGGTCTGTCATCCTTGTACAGATAACACGGAGCCCAGATGGCATCTGCAGCAGGAAAGATCAGTTGTGATGAGAAAAGTTTATCAGAAAATTCAAGACCTCAGCTAAGCCTGGAAGAAGAGAAGGAAAAGAGAACATTTTTGTAGAAAGAGTCCTGGGAAGTGAGGCCAGAAAAGTACAAGAAGGCATGGCAGGTGCGGAGTAAAACAAACAAAAAGCCAAGAAGTCAGATCTCCTAGAAAGAAAAGTGGCAATAGAAACAGTTTCAGGCCAAAGTCCTAAAACGTAGCCCCATGCTGCCAGACTCAGAGCCCACGAAGCAGTGAAGTCAAGGATTATATAAATCTTCGCAAACCCCAGTGCCAGGCCCCTCATGAACATTAATCTATAGGGCCATTAAAGTTGATTTCCTAGGAACAGAATATCTCCCTGCTCATCTACTTCAAATTCTGAACCAAACAAGAGTGCCACAATCAGTATTGAAATTTAAAATAAATAAATAACCAAGAGGCCCAAAATGCTTTCTACAAATGACTAAAAGCAGTCACCATTTGCTTCCTATGCCATACTATACAACAGGAGAGTCAAGGATCTGTTTTTCCTACCTTAGATTGGCCAAAGAGGCAAAGTAATTAGGTATAACATGTGTATATATTTTTTTCTTTTTTAATTTAAGCAGCCTCATGCTTGATGGAGGTTAGTACTGGGGATAAGCCCACAAATTTCCCATAATAGTCTCTCATTATTATAGTAGGTGCATCATTAACCTCCAAATTAGTTAATTTAATTAAGAAGAGGCACTGCAGCACTCCAGCTCGGCAGTTGGTGGGGCGTTTACAAGCAAAAGGAATTTGAGTAGGGAATGGCTGCTGCCACAGGCCTGACCCTCCTGCAGACCTGCCACAAAGGGAATATCAGCATGACCAGCCCAGCAGGGAGAGGCCACCATTTGGTTTTGCTGTTAGAGAAGTGCTTTGCAGAGACTTAGAAATGGGGAGGGCAGAATAGGGTCAGAAGTCTGGTCATTCAGCATTGCCTGTTCTCTACTGCCTCATCTCCCATAAGGAATCACAAATGCGGCTCGGCGCCTGTGGTTCAGTGGGCTAAGGCGCCAGCCACGTACACCTGAGCTGGCGGGTTCGAATCCAGCCCGGGCCCGCCAAACAACAATGACGGCTGCAACCAAAAAATGGCTGGGCGTTGTGGCGGGCACCTATTGTCCCAGCTACTTGGGAGGTGGAGGCAGGAGACTCGCTTGAGCCTAGGAGTTGGAGGTTGCTGTGAGCTGTGATGCCACAGCTCTCTATCCAGGGTGACAGCTTGAGGCTCTGTCTCATAAAAAAAAAAAAGGAATCACAAATGCACCCTTTCCAAGAGTCCTTAGACTCTCCAGGACTTTCCAAACTCATCACCTGCACAACAGGCCCCGTCACTGTCACCCTTGCCCACCACACAGTAACACAGCTTAATCTATGCCTTCCAGGAACCAGTCATTCTTCAGAACAGTGGATGGCTGGGGCCTCAGAGCCAGAGGACCCTCACAGCCTGAGACCCTGGCTGCTCCAGAGAAAGCCAGACTTGTCCGCCCTGAGCAGAGGGGACAGAGGACACAGCAAGAATGTGTGCTCATCTCAGGCCACGCACTGAGAGCCTAGAGGTTCTCCCAGTAAAATGAGGGAGAAGTCTTCTAAATGAAAACCATGCTCTACTGAGGCAGGAAACGGACACTTTTGCTTCTGGAGCAGTGAAAACAAGTCAGGCAAAAGGGACAGGAAGTGAGAGATGGGTGAGGCTGAGAAAAAGAACACATTAATCTAGCGGATAATTTTGGAATCCCAGGTTTGCCAAATGCCTGGTAAAGTCCACCGACGCCCCTCTGGTCACACATCATTATTTTCCTTTCCTGACACCTTTATCTTTACTCCTTTGCCCCCACAAATGTCCACTTTTAGGAGATTAGCTTCCTGCAGAACCACGAGTGCAAAACACAGGGTGCTTCTTAGAATGTGCCGTGGCTTTAAAATTCATTAATCTGGGGTGTCCACAGGAAACATATGCACTAACAACAACTTATAAACGCTCCTTTGACCACGTGTGGCACACAATAGAGTTTGAGTGTGCAAAATTTGGCCTAATCACCATCTATAAGTGAGGCTATGATCAGTTTCTTTTTCTAACACACTGAAATGATTCTCCACTTAAATGCTAACTGATTGGGCGGCACTCATAGCTCAGTGGCTAGGGCCCTGGCCACATACACTGAGGCTGGAGGATTCGAACCCAGCCCGGACCTGCTAAACAACAAGCAACAACAAAAAAAAGATAACTGGGCATTGTGGCGAGCGCATGGAGTCCCAGCTACTTGGAAGACTGTGGCAAGAGAATCACTTAAGCCTATGAGTTTGAGGTTACTGGGAGCTGTGATGCCACAGCACTCTACCCAAGGAGACAGCTTGAGACTCTGTCTCCAAAAAAAACAAACAAAAAGTGCTAACTGACTTCACACATCTAAGGGCCCTGAGAATAACACTGCTATCAAAAAGGAAAATAACTATTTTAACACAGCCCATAAAAAGTCCTCCTGGTCACAAGAACAGAGTGGCCAAATTTATTTCACTGGGATAAAGGGATAAGGAAATTCTATACCAACAATTCTTAATTCTTCAAGAATGAAACGTCCAATAATGTATCACTTCCTCTAACTGCAAGACAGATTAAAATATCAAAACAAACAAGCAAAAAAAAGGAAAAAATCCTTTCTTCCGTTTGAGCCATTACATGCCATTTTAAATGTTCTTATCTAGAACTTTCCTAGAAATAGGAAAATAAGGCATTTTGTGCCTTTTTAACCCTCATTTTTAACAATTTGCTCTGTATCATCATCAAATCAATAAAAACATTAGCAGAAGCGCCTCATGTTACAGAAATGCATGCGAAAAGATAAAAAATAAAACTCAATGGTGACTCATTTCTGGGCATGTAATGATCAGGGGGTGTTGTATTTGTTAAAAAGTATTCAGAAGGGCAACTTTAGACAAATACCCTTCTGATACAATACAAAGGAGCAATGTACAATAAGTTGCCTATTTGTCTCCCCAACAAGGAGGAAGAGGAAATGAAAGTGGTTTGTTTTAAACAAATACATCTGTAAAAACAATAGTATACCTTAGTGTTATCAGGATCTCTTTCCTCCCTTACCCATACACAAAAAAATTTAGGGGGAAAAATGACATAAATGGGTGTAGCTATCTTCCTAGGCTCAAGCTAAGCATAAGAAAAACCTTTTCTGGGAATCTAGAAGTTCCTGGGGTATGCACTTGCATCTTCTATAAGCTTCCACGGGAACTTACATGTCCTTTATTTTTCAACTGCTATCACACCCACAGCTCACTTATGACCGACTCTGTGATGTCTCTTTGTGCCTATACAAAGCCCAAGCATCCAAAATCTATAAAGCTAACATAAAAATTCATGAGAACTTGCATTTCCACGACACACTGAATTTTAAACAGATTAAGTGCAAAGTTTCTTCAAATATTATTTTCTAGGTTTATCCTCCCTTCCTGTCCTGGCTACCTTAAAACTTAAAAATATAAAGATTACTCACATGCAGAGAGCAGATCCCTGGTATTAAATCAGTCAAATTAGAAAACTGAAATTACAACCAAGAATACATCCGCTGTATTACAGGGAGGCACGCGAGTATTTCTAGCTAAGTAGTTTAAAGAAAACACACAATTTTAAAAGGTCAGCTCCCTGGCCAACAGCTAAGTTGCTGACTTTCAACTTGGGATCTTGTTCTGTCCATCTTTCCATTGGGCTTTTTAAAATTTGTGTGTGTCATGAAACGCTTAGCTGAAGCCAAAAGGCAAAGTTTTTCTTTCTACAATACTAAGACGTCATGAAACACTCTAAACTTAAAAGACCATCTACTTCATCATTTTCCCTGCTTTAGAGGCACCAGGCAGTAATGATTTCTCTGATTCTGGTTGTTGAAATGGTTGAGAAGATCTGAAGTCAAGGTTCAACAACCACAGAGTTCTTTAGCAAGCAGTGTACACAGACTACTTTGTGCTGTTACAACATGGAACTTGCTTTTCACTGAACTCACAAGCACGGAGGAACAGATGATGCGTGTTACCCTCATCCTTAAATACATTAAAATTTCACTGTATCAGGCCGGGCACCGTGGCTCATGTCTACAATCCTAGTGCTCTTGAGACACCAAGGCAGTATGATCCCTTGAGCTCAGGAGTTTGAAACCAGCCTGAGCAAGAGTGAGACCCCGTGTTTGCTAAAAAATACAAAAACTAGCCAGGTGAGGTGGTGCACACCTGTAGTCCAACGACTGGGAGCTGAGGCAAGAGGATCGTTTGAACCCAGGAGTTTGAGCTTGCTGTCAGCTATGACACTACGGCACTGTAGCCTAGGAAAACAGAGTGAGACTGTCTCAAAAAATAAATAAATTTTTACTACATCAAATGGGAAGCTGGCTGTGAAAATGACCAAGTCACAATACACTTTTGTTGCTTCATTTTTTTAATCCTTTGCTAATACCTCTAAGAAAAGATGCCTCTCCTCTTCTACGCGGTCCATCCACACTCTGTGAAGCCCAGCGCATCACCCACCACCACTGCCCTGCCAAGTCTGCACTTCCAGGTCATTCCTCCCAAACGATGTACTTAAAGGGTGGATCCTAGCAGTAAATTCAACTCACTAAGCTATACCTCAACCAAATAATGAATACTGGTACCTACACGTTTAAAGTATATCACCAGAAAAGGCGATTAAAAGCCCAACCAAATATCAATCACAGGTGACTCTTTTTGGAGTCTCAATTATGGGCACTAGAGAGAGACAAGAGCCCTCAAACCATAGGGCATCTGCACATCTGAGCAGGAAACCCAAGCCCACTGGTCACACCAAATCCAGACCTCCCCAAGATCAGCTACACTGAGGCAGCCGCCCCATGAACAGCTGGGACTGTTCTGCCTAACACTATGTAATGAACACAACACCTCCCAGGCTCTCCCAGTCAGTCCTTTATAAAGATGTGATCAAACCCAAGCCTGCCAAAGTCTCTGCTCAGCTTGGCCTACATCAAGTAACTCCATCATGACTCCTCTCCATCAGGCAAACACCTTGCAGGAGGTGGAATGAGAGACTAACTTGCTTCTGCATACTTCACACTAACAAAATTAGGCTGGTTCTGTTCCATGCCCAGAGACACAGAAGACCTGATGAGGTGTGGCTGGGGCAGTTTGCTGGAAAAGGCAGGTACTCAGCCATCAGGCTCAACCTGTACTTCAGCCAAGACCCCCCAATAAGCTTTCCTTTCTCCCCCACACTCAGTCCTGAAATACTGTTAAAGTAAATACAAGGTAAACCAGGTCCAGTTAGCATGGCCACACAAGCATGACTCTGCAAAACGGTGCTGGCAACTACATTTACTTGCAGCAAAGTCAACTGTGATCAATAAACCAGAGCAGGTTTAGATTCTGTTAGGTTTAAGCTTGCACAAGCACAATAAGAAAACCACTCACTCACAAATCCAAAGAACTAGTGCAGAGAGAGCACCTGCACAAACTTGTCAGGATGGTTTATAAGGTCACCAGCGCCTGAGAAAAGATCTTTTATTCCTAGGGGCATGAGATAAATGGTAGGCCTGTCACACTGCTGGTGTCAATATTTATCTAAGGCCTAGGTATTCATGATGGTACAAACCAGGCACCTTTTCAATTCACTCATTCACATAATTTGCCATTACAAAGCCTCAAAACAGAGATTCGTTTACAGCTTGAATTTCTTTTCTTCCATTTCTATACACAGGAGGCTAGCTTCAGGACCTACGTCTATGTCAGCAATAATCCCAGCAGCCTGAGAATAAAGCATCCAATGTGTTTTGGCACTGCCCATATCAAATGGCATTGCACCTGAGGACAATGAAGAGGTGAGGAAGGGAAACCAGCACCTGCCTCCTTCCCTCCTATGGCATGTATGTTCTCTACACTGGAAATGAGCAAAGCTTAGACCTTGCAGTAAAGTAACAAAGCCCCAAGAATTACACCCAGGTATTTCAGAGTGTGACTTACTCACACTGCAGGATTAAGCCAGCAACCAATACCCAAAGGTATGTGAAGCTCAAAGGAAGACCTGCAGAGTTTGGCCAATTTCAATTCCCCCAAACTCCTTCCTCTTTCCACCCTTTCTTCACTTAGCCTCTCCTTACCCTCCAAACAGGGGCCTAATCACGATTCCTCTTTGCAGGCAAAAGTCAGAAGCAATAACTAGTCCATTAATACCAACTTTAAGAGGTCCTTGGGACCTCTGAAAATAGCTGTGAATAGGTATACCAAATTCACAAATGGATTTCTCCAAGCCTCTCATCATCACTCAAAATCCTAAAATCCCCTTTCCCCAACAGATGCACACTGTAGTTCCCTCAGTGGAATCTACTAGCTTTCTCCAGGGAAATACACTGCTATGGAAATGGAAGTACCAGAGAAAGATGACAAATTAAAATAAGAACCTGCCTCAAAACCCTATTACAAAGTTGCAGGGCAAGTGACAGACTCAGACATCTCATGATTCACCTAACCTCGTTTTCTGATGCCATACACACAATTCTTCCCAAATCTCTCACTAGGATTCTGGATACTTGATGCAGCCTGATGAGGATCATCATACTATGTATCCCAGCAGGCTGAAACACTTTCGTTCCCTTCCAAGCAAAGTTGCAACAGCAAGTGATGAGCTATGATACAGGGTGCACAGCGTGGTCTGAGAAGCCAACACACCCACCAGGGCCTTAAATGTTCCTGCTGAGGGAAAACAGGCAAGCCCTAAACCCCAAATGGGAGCAGCTGAGGGTGTGGTCAGTTTTATTTTTTCTTACATAAAGATATACTTAAGCAACCAGTATTTCCTCACACACGGTGAAGTTAATAATTCACAAGCCAAGTAACGTTCATCACGGATCAGAAAATGTAAAGGCTGTCTGTGTAACAACTCCTGTTCTTTCTCCTAACAGCTGGTTTATTTAACTGATGGCTCCTGTTGCCACTGGGGATTGAGGGCAGGTAGCACTTCAAAATATTATTTATTGAGTCAGGCATACTACTAGTTGGGGTGTTTGGCCTCTGGATTCCACAGTATCCAAACTCCTGTTTACCTTGCATCTCAGATGGAACAGTTAGATAATTCTAGTAAGGCAAAAATGCAGGACAAAAATGATCCTAGTTTGTGATGAGATGTTACTAGGATTTTGCTACCCAACGTCTAATCTGGCCCTTCCAAATGGACAATCCCCAAAGATACCAAGGCATAAAGAAGCAGCACCGACAGTAGAAATAACCCACATCCAAGAGGCAAGCTGCCTGGACCTCAGGCTACAATGTCTTTTTTTTTTTTTGAGACAGAGTCTCAAGCTGTTGCCCTGGGTAGAGTTCTGTGGCATCACAGCTCACTGCAACCTCAGACTCTTGGGCTCAAGCAATTCTCTTGCCTCAGCCTCCCAAGTAGCTGGGATTACTGGCGCCTACCACAATGCCCGGATATTGTTGTTGTTGCAGTTATCATTGTTGTTTTAGCCAGCCGAGGCCCAGCTGAACCCGCAAGCCTCGGTGTATGTGGCCAGCACCCTACCCACTGAGCTACAGGTGCCGCCCCATAATGTCTTACTATGTGAGGAAGGACTATCTCTACAGTTCAGTCACCCCCCAAAAAGGAGGGCCCAGTTCCCTTTCCCTTCAAACCTTGTTTTCTCCACCTGTCTTTCTCAATCTTACTTAACTTCACTATCTTTCATTAAGGAGATGCTGCAACCAGAAGAAGCTTCCAATCATACGTAGGTGTGCTAGGGACAGGAGAAAGGGGAGGTCATCTCATAAAGCCTTCTCTAGCCACTTTTTGAGTCTCCAACCTGCTGTAGGATAGGAGGATTACCAAACAGTTGTTGGTTGTTGTTTCAACCACAGGAAATTAAACCTTGGGGGTATGAGTTAACTGCAAAGCCCTGGACTTACTACAAACACCTGATATGCAGCGTGGGTTTATGAATCTGTAATAGAGGCAAGGCCACATAAATGTCCACATAAGCCTTGTTAAAGAGGTTACACATTAACCACTGCACATCTCAAGGAAGATCCTATCACCTCCACCATCTCCACACCTTTTATAACCCACCTTCAAAAGGAATTTCTGGAAGTTGCCACTGTGGAGTTTGAAATAAATGGAGATGAGTCCAGTTTTTGGTTTTGTCTTTAAGATACAACTAATTTCAAGATGGCACAAGTGGTCCTGAGAAGGCAACTAGTTAACCCCGGTAGGGCAGAAAATAACTGTTAATCCAAAAGGGCAGATGTGTAGGACAGCCATCCTATGGTTATTTCAACAGGTGTAGGTAGGCAGGAGCTATAGAGGCCGAAAAGCCAATGGTCACCCACGGCTGGACATGAACACACACACACTCGAATGTTTATGCTGAACTCCAGGACCACACAGAGTTCTCTGCCCTCGGGGAGTGTGCAATCAGGAAGAGAAGAAAAAGACTGAGCAAGAAAGTGGCTCTCCAGGAACATGACAGCAGCCACTCTCGCCATGGTGTCCCAGGAAATCCCTCTCTGAAAGGACCTAAAGGAGCATTTACAAGGCATATCAAGAGAAGCACAAGTAAAGCCCAAGGAAGGACAATAAGGTTTGGTTGCTGAAGGAACTACATAGTTCCTTGAGGCCACAATCTTGGGCAGGAGCCCTCACAGTTAGGACTTCAACATAATGTCTCCCAAAGCAGCTTCAAATGCAGATTCCCAAGCTCTGATCCCATAAATTCTGACTAGAGGACTACCAGAAGCTACTATGTAATAATTATCATCTCTCATTTGTCTGGAGAGCTGCTGGGTCTCCAAGGGTGGTGCTGTCCTTGCAGCGAGTCCCTGAGGGCGTTCTCTGAGGCTCACTACCACCACCCAGCATCCCCACTCTCCACTTAGTTCATCTAGACCAGTGCTTCTCAACCCTCCTGATGCCTCCTAATGCTGTGACCCTTTAATAGTTTCTCATGTTGTGGTGACCCCAACCATAAAATTATTTTTTTAGCTACTTCATAACTGTAATTTTGCTGCTATTATGAATCTTAATGTAAATACCTGATATACAGGATGTGTTTTCATTGTGACAAAAGGGTCATGACCCACAGGTTGAAAACCTCTGATCTAGACTGAGACAAACAAGTAGGAAATTAAAAACAAAATCAGAGCCTCTGAATCTCTACACAATGCCTAAAGGTTCTAAATGCTTGCAGACATTCAGTTCTAACCCCTCAAGTAACTCAATAAGCCACTTTCCCCTTGGTTTCTTGCTTTAAAAGGGAACAGGCCTCGGCTCCCTTACCCATTAAAAGCCACCAGGGCCATAGTTTTCAATTAGCTTTGTCAGCCTACCACCCTGCAGCTGCCCAAGTTCAATACCTCTTCCCTTCCCCCAGCTTCTGGTCTCCACCAAGTACTTCACACCTCCCTATTATAAACCTGTCCAGAGCAATTACTCTGCCTGCGTTTGGACAGCCCCAGTACTGCACTTCTGTCTAATTTATAGCTGCAAAGATCCGTGGGCAAAGGCAGGCTTGCCCTGGAGCAGAGGAAATGCAGAGAAAACAGTCAGGCCCTGCAATAAATGCACAGTCCAGCAAATTTCCTTAAGTTACAGGAGAGCAAATTCTCCCCTTCTCCTGGGACAAAAGCTGTGCGGTAAGCTCCCCTAGGGAGTCAAATCTGGATTTACTATGAGAAATTTACTACTACTACTACTACTACTCTTTTCTGCCACATTTTCTCCTTTCATTGGAATTACAAAGAGGAGAAGGAAGGAAAAAAAAGTCCACCTGCCTTATCAGCCAAGCAAGAACTGTCCATTATATTTCTGTCTGAAGATCTGAAACGTCTTAAAAGTAAAAACCTTTCACCTGGAAAAATACCCCAAACTGAAAACAGTACTACTTGTCTCTTTCTAAAAACATGCTCTGTTGGCCAGGCATGGTGACTCATGCCTGTTAATCCCAGCACTCTGGGAGGGCGAGGCGGGTGGATTGCCTGAGTTTAGGAGTTTGAGACCAGCCTGAGCAAGAGTGAGACCACATCTCTGAAAAAAACAGCTGGGCATTATGGTAGGTGCCTGTAGTCCCAGCTAGTCGGGAGGCTGAGGCAAGGGGATCATTTGAGTCCAAGAGTTTGAGGTTGCCATGAGCGAAGATGCCACAGCACTCTACCAAGGGTGACAAAATAAGACTGTCTCAAAAAATAAATAAATAAATAAATGAAATAATAAAAACATGCTCTGCTTACAACTCAATAATAAAAAGACAAAGGACCCAATTAAAATACAGGCCAAGAATTTGAATAGACATTTCTCCAGCAAAGATAAACAAATGACCAATAGGCACAAGAAAAGATGCTCCTGGTTCATTAGGGAGTCATTAGCGAGATGCAAATCAAAATCACAATGAGATACTACACCCCCAAAATTTAAAAGACAGATAATAACAGGTATTGGCAAGGTTGTGCAGAAATGGAAATCTTCACCCACTGCTGGTTAAAGTGCCAAAGGGTACACAAACAGTGGTTCCCAAGGAAGCCTCTTTGGGAAACAGTCTAGCAGTTTCTCAAAAAGTTAAACATAGAGTTACCATAGGACCCAGGAATTCTACTCCTAAATATATAAAAGAAGTGAAAACATACTTTCACACAAAAACATATACACAAACATTCATAGCAGAATTATTCCTAACAGCCAAAAGGTGGAAATAACCCACGTGTCTGTCAATTGATAAAAGAACAAAATGTGGTCTATCTACATGATGGAGTATCATTCAGCCATAAAAATGAACTCCTGATACACACTATACCCCAGAAGAACCAGGAAAACATTATGCTACGTAAAAGAAGTCAGACACATGAAGCCACACACCGTATGATTCCATTTATGTGACACGTCCAGAGGAGGTAAATCCAGGAGACAAAAGTAGATGTTGTCAGGAGATAGGAGGAAGAATGGGGAGAGACTGCTAACAGGTATACGGTTTGTTCTGTGGTGATGAAAATGTTCTAGAATTAGTGGTGATGGTTGCACAATTCTATGAATATACTAAAATCCAGAATCCCATAATTTAAAAGGACGGCTTTGTGGTATTTGAATTATATCTCAATAAAGCCATTATTAAAAAAAAAAATGTCCTGATGTCTTAGCAAGCCACTTAACATTCCAGATTGAAAATGCCACCTAGCGGTTCGGCACCTGTAGCTCAGCAGCTAGGACGCCAGCCACATACACCAGAGCTGGCGGGTTCGAATCCAGCCCCGGCCCACCAAACAACAGTGACAACTACAACCCAAAATAGCTGGGCATTGTGGCAGGCACCTGTAGTCCCAGCTACGTGGGAGACGGAGGCAGGAGAATTGCTTGAGCCCAAGAGTTTGAGGTTGTTGTGAGCTGTGATGCCATAGCACTGTACCCAGGGTGACAGCTTGAGACTCTGTCTCAAAAAAAAGAAAGAAAGAAAGAAAATGCCACCTAGCTACTTCCATACCACAAAAATGCAGAAATTTGTTCCTCAAAATGCCAGAAGATACATGGAGGAGGGACCAACAAGATACCCAAGTTTAGGATGATAAAGCCTCTATATCCCTCCCACCCAAGCAGTTCCTTTCTGCTTCCGGAATGGTACTGCCCTCATTATGACCCTCTGCCCACCAGTGTATCAGATGCAGGAAACCTCAGCTGGATTTCATCCTCTGATAGAAAACAAATTCTCAGCATTTCCAAACAGCAGTTTTTTTTTCTTCCATTTCTTCTTATTAATGATTTAATAAGGCTGGAAAGCAAACTTCCCAATGGCCGGCCATTCAAAAATTAAGCACAAGCCAGAAGGTAGGAGCAAATGTCACTGAAATGGGGAGAAAATAAATTAGTTAGATTAAGATTAAGATGTAACCCCTTTCTGTGGTTGGGTTGAGCAGATTTTAGAATAATGCTATTCCTAGAAAAATCTCTCCAGAGCAAAAGTTGGGAGGGTGGGGTTGTGAGACTATGCATTTCAGTGTTGTCTTAAAATTTGTTGAAGCTGCTTAAAAACAAATATGAATGGCCCACCCTGAACATGTACACTTTGCCGTCCTTTGTGGCCAAGAACAGGTCTCTCCGTGCCTCAGGCACCACACCACAGTGCTGCCCTTGCCAGCAAAGATGTAGTTAACTGGGCAGGCCGGGATGCTAACCAACATCAAAGAGATTCCAGCTGCTCCCCTTGTGCAATAAACTCCTTTCACCCAACATCATTCACACTTTCAGAGTGCAAAGTTCACTCTGATATTGGTGGCTTTTTCACTCTGCAGCTTTTTTGGCAAGTGCCCCTTGGCCTAGTTGTTCATTAATATATAATCAGAACATTAAAAACATTGTTCCGCCTTTTAGGGAAACTGTGGTCAATTTAATAAAGTCAACATTGTCCTTAGGGTGAGGGAACCACCTTCAAACTAGCAGAGAATTCAAAGATGCACAAACTGTAGCCTACCCACGATTAAGTACTTCACAAGATGTTTTTGATACTCCCCATGGCAAAAGGGCAAAATTAAAATGTTTATCTCACCAAAAGAACTGACCTGGCATTTCTTTCCTTTAATCCTTTCAACACCAAATCAGTCCTTACCTTTAAAATCTTCCCAGTCGGTAGTGATCTTTGTGGAAGGAAGACAAATTAACAAGAAGGGCCATCTGAAACTCTATCGAAACTGTCCATAAGACTGTCAGTGCACTACTTTTACTTTTCAAATCACACACACACAATGACAACTCACTTTCGAGACCATGTTTACTTTGCTGAAAGCCACATTCTAAACACGGGCTCGTTTGTAGAAGGGAAGCAGCTTACAGTCCAACCTTGTTTATGCTCCAAGTAGGTTTGACAGAAAAACCACATCAATTTGTTTTAAAATAATTTCCATTTGCTGGAAGCTGTTCCTGAAGCGTTCTCGGCCACGCTAATCTGCTCTGATTCCTACCATCTGTAGGTACCAGGCATGCTGGCCCCAGACAGGGCAGCCTGGGCACAGGCAGGCTAGCTAGCTCTGCAGAGGACTGCAGCAGTGTGGGACCCACAGGGCCACTGTAACACTTCCTTCCAACAGTCAACATCGGTAAACCCAAAAACATGGTTCAGAGTCGAACTCGAAACACATCTGCTTAGAGCACCGTTTTCTATGCAATTACACCTGCACTCTCACAGAAATATAATCATCTCTAGTGCCAGAGATTATGCACTTGTACTCAAGCCTGAAGTACATAGTTGAGGACACCAAAATGATTTTTTATTGGGCTGAGCATCAAAAAAGAAAGGAAACTCAAGAAGGAAATGGCTATTAGTAACTTGTGGAAAGTCTTCAGCCACATCGTCCAAAGAAATGAACAGTAAATAATCCAAGGCAATTATTATGTATTAAATTGACAGATTACACAACAAACAGCAGCCATCTATTCTAATGCTTGTGAGGGTGGGGGAAAATGAGCACAAGCTCACACATGAACTGGCAGCCTCTTTCTTAGGGAGAGTGGTACAAAAAGTCTCGAGAATTTGCCTATTCTAGTACAATTTGGATTTGGTGATTCATCCCAAGGAAGTAAATAGTTAAATGTTTATGCATAAGTATGTCTGCCAAGGTTTAGGAAAAAAAACCCTGACTGTCTAATATGAGGGAAAGTTTAATTATGAGTTTTGTAGTAAGTTTTATAATAATCTGTTATAAAACATTAGACTTTTAAATTTAAAGTCAGAGAAAAAAATCATGATATTGAGTCTTTAAAATATAACTCAAAGTAGTAGGTATTTAGCTTCAGGCATTACTACAAATGTACGCACCAAAGTGGTATCACAGGATAATGAGATCAATTATACTTTTCTCTTTTGTAGTTTCTTCTTTATTCAACAAAAGCCTAACATTTGTTACTAGGAAATTAAAAGTAATTAAAGACATGGTAACTAGGCTATGAATCAATAGCACACACGTATACACACACACACCAGCCTCCCCCCCCACCC
Organism: Arctocebus calabarensis; assembly: GCA_963573935.1. NCBI lineage: Eukaryota > Metazoa > Chordata > Mammalia > Primates > Lorisidae > Arctocebus > Arctocebus calabarensis. The sequence goes on along the minus strand of CAUYON010067678.1, from coordinate 53,903 downwards.
CCTGCAAGACTACCCCAGTTCACTGGGTATAAAAAGCTTCCCCAGAGTATCACAGCCCTAGACCTCAGTAGCCATAAAAATAAACATGTGAGGCCAAGCTCACTTGCAAAACACAGCTTCCCCTTGCATCTCACTATCATCTCTGGTGTCAGCAAGGTCTCTGCCGTAACAGAGATCCTATGTGTCTAAAGATGGGGTGGGAGCTGAGACCTCACACCTGATGTCCCCACTAACTGGGGCCAGATTCAGGAGTCTATCTGCCCAAAGCCTCCTGCCTTGAAGTGTCTTATCAATCTATGTTGTTACTTTGGCTCAGTCCACTGAGGGCATGGTAATCCGCCCTTAGTAGTTCTTACAACTCCCTCTGGTCAAGGAAAGCAGTCTTTCCCTCTGCCAGCAGCAAACAGAGAGAAAAGCTACCTTGGCCTGGTCATCTTTTTTATCAAAGCAGAGGCGTCAGCAAAGTAATTAAGGGCCCAAGCAACCTAAGCCAGATGCCTAGTGAGGGCTCAACATAAACTGAGCAGAATAACCACAAGGGAAAGGGTGTCTAGACAGCCTCGGTCCATGTAAGAAAGCCACTCTCCCCTGAAGTGTCAACTCTGGAAAAGCAGACTCCAAAGCTTAGCTGCAGCAAAAGAGCAGATGAGAGGCCACGTCAACAGTAGGGTAAGGCACCCTGGGTTCCCTCGCCAAATGCAACACAGAGGACAGCCAAGTCTGGCCCACCTGCCAAGGACAGCCACCAGAAATCCAGCAGGGACATGGCGCCCAGGGACCCCACGTGGGAGACAACTAAAAAGCAATTTCAGGGACAATACTTGCATGGCATATGAGATTTAAAAGCCACCTTCCCAAAACTCAGAGGAACTAAAAAGATTGCCAGTTCTTAATGCGGCTGGTAAACACCTTACCAGTCATCTTTTCAATTTTGGGTCTATTCGTTTCTTCTTCTTTTCCATTGCTCTTTTTTTCTCAACACTAATATTTTGGTGGGGGATGGAGAAAACTAAATACACCAAACAGGAAAAGTATATTTAAGAAATGTACAGACAAATAAGCCCTGGGAAGTCTAAATTAGTCTACTTGTCTGGCAAAGGTATTTCTGTAGGACTTAGAAGACTATAAAGAATGGCTCAGCGCCTGTGGCTCAAGCAGCTAAGGTGCCAGCCACATACACTGGAGCTGGCAGGTTCAAATCCAGCCCGGGCCCGCCAAACAACAATGATGGCTGCAACCAAAAAATAGCCGGGCAGGCGCCTGTAATCCCAGCTACTCGGGAAGCAGAGGGAGGAGAATCTCTTGAGCCCAGGAGTTTGAGGTTGCTGCAAGCTGCGATGCAACAGCACTCTACCCAGGGCGATAGCTTTAGGCTCTGTCTCAAAAAAAAGACTATAAAGAATGAATGCTGGCCGGGCACAGTGAGTGATTCATTCCTATAATCCCAGCACTCTGGGAGGCCAAGGCAAGTGGATCGCTTGAGCTCAGAAGTTCTAGACCCAGACAGAGTAAGAGCAAGACCCTGTCTCTACTAAAAATAGAACAAACTAACCAGGTGTCAGGGCAGGGACCTATAGTCCCAGCAACCTGGGAGACTGAGGCAAGAGGATCGCTTGAGCCCAAGAGTTTGAGGTTGCTGTGAGCTATGACACCAGGGTACTCTACCCAGGGCAACAGAGTGAGACTCTGTCTCAAAAAAAAAAAAGGATGAACATCTATATCTATTGATATCTGTATTCAGCTTGAGCATTTAATATGTTTCGGGCTTCATGCTAGATTCTAGGAATACAATGGTGGATCAGAAAATCTGTGTTCTCAGGGAGCTTCCAGATAAATGGGAGAGTTAGGTATTCATCGAATATGCAAATGAAACTTCTATATAAAGTATTATAGAATCTTCAAGATGGGAATCTTACTTAAGGGATGTCAGCTATATGGTTTCTAGGCGAAGAAACATTTAAGATAGTTGGATGAATAAGAGTCTGCACAGCAAAGAGGGAAGAACCTTTCTCCCGGTAGGCGAGGGGCATAGTACATGGACAGTATCCAGAGAGTTTGGAGAAAGCACCAAGTGGTGGCCTGAGGAGATGGAGCCAGACAGAGAGGCACAATGAAGCTGGAGAGGTAGGTGCTTTAAGCAACACGATTAATGTGCTCCAATCCGTGCCTCTGCAAAGACCCCTAAAACTGGTGGCACAAAACAGACATGAAAAAAAAGCTTTCTACTCCTCCCAAAGTCTGCATAACACAGTGAAACAGTACAAAAGAAAAGTTTAACGTAAGATTGGTTATACAAAATCATGGACAAATCCCACCTTCCTCCCTCCCATCTCTCTGTTGCATTTTGTTTTCCTATATGAAGTGTGTGGCAGTGGGTCAGTGGTGGCCACAGCAGTCTCACCAGGACTACGTACATCTTACTGCCACAAACTGCTGGCAATCCAATGGTTTCGGGCCCAGCATGAGCTCCACCAGCAGGCTAAATTGTTTATGTGTTCTTGAGTTAAAAATACACCACTAAGGCCAGCACTGACACCAGGGCTTTATCACCAAGGCTGGCTGTGAGCTGATTACATAAGGCTGGACGGTGACTCGCCCATCTCTTAGACGTGCCTCAATCTGCCAATTGTCTAACAATACATCTGTGAGATTATAATAAAGCCACCAAATATACACGCATTTGAGAAAAACACTTTCCAAACCCAAAGATACTTTACTGTTTATAAATAGTTTACTTTTTTTGATCCCTGAGCATACAATATTCACAGTTGCTCTAGAAACCAAAGAAACATGGAACAGGAACACAAACCACAGCCTAACAGAAACAATAAACAACAGATGGCAAGACATATGTGCAGGCTACCACCCCTGTCACCAAAGAGGCGAACCAAAAACGGATTCTGACACCCAAGCCTACCAATAAATGAAGAAGCACGCTCTTCATCACATTTCAACATGTCATTTTTAGAGCAACAGCTGTGTGGCCAGAACTGTGCTAGGTGCTTCAAGCCACCAAAGAGCTAAAGGACCAATCACTGACCTTAAGGAATTCACAGACATGAAAGGAAGGAAATAGTGTAGGCAGTACTAGCCACAGTGTTCTAGATACAAGCATAGAAATAGAGGTAGGTTTGGGTTCTCAATGGGGCAACTGGTAGACCCAGGGCAAGTCATTCAACCACTCCGGTATAAAACCACTCAAGAGGCCAAATACTTCATAAAAGTTAAGATGATGATTAGTTATCAATGATGTATCCTGCTGCCAAAAATGTAAACTGCTATTACTGCTATAGTTATAGAACAAAATATCTAACCTCCCTCAAACTTCTGCTATGTGTTAGGCCCCATTCTAAAATTGTAAGTTATTTCATTTTTGTTCTCATAACAAGCTGAGTGGGACATACATGACAATTATCCTTATTTTACATGGGAGGAAAGTGAGGCAGAGTAAAATGCTACGGTAACCCACGCAGCCAGAGCTGCCTCTTATCACGGAGCCACCAAACAACCAGACTGCTCCGTCCCGACCCCTCACAGCCAGAAATGAGGAATGAAGGACTTTATAGAAGACCCTGAAACACTACATTTCTCTAAGCTTTCCAATGCTGAGTAGGGCCTGAACTTATTCAAAGCACTCAAGACAAAATTCAAACAAATTCTGATGCTCAGACATATTTGCATTAACTAATAATTCTGATTGATGTTTATGACATTTTTAAAATATGTCATGTGTCTCAAAACAAAAGAGAAGGGTCCCACTATGTAAGTGTGGCTATCATATTGCTTTCCATATATGGACACATCTATTTTAGTATCACAGTCTCATGTCCAATCACTCTGCCAATTTCACCTCAATGCTAATATTTTAAAACTCTGACTAGAATTTTCCAACTACACTGTAACTTTAAGCTTTTGTGTTTCTTCTACATTTAAAAAGAATGCCATTTCCCAATATATAACTCCCAGATGTAGAATTCACAGATGATTCATCTCACAGAACAAGTGTTCTGAGACATCAGCTCCAAATAGAGGAAAAACTTGGATTTCCCTCCCCCCTCAAAGTAAGAACTTGCCTAGGTCTGCTTTGCTCAACAAAGTTTGTTTTCAATTATATTTCCAAATTCTTTTTAACAATAACTGCACGGCGTCTGGCACCAACACATCTGATTCTTTGAAGTGGTTCTCAAGCAGAAAGTAGAAAATAAAGAGAAAAAGCAGAGGAAGGGAGGGCTATCCCTAATTTTTGTTTTAGGTCAAATATTCTCTCCAAAACTTTTGACATACAAAATCAGGCAACCCACAAGCTACAACTTCTTACTGAGGATCCACATTGCAAGAAGCAATTGAAAAGAGGCCCTGAATTTACCCCTTTACCTCAACTACCTCATGAGGGGAGGGAAATCAGACCTCAGCACAAAGCAAATGGCCTTTACTCCTTATATCTAAATTCCAAAGACACCTCTGTTAAGTCCTCCATATAGGCCAGTTAGGAATAATCATACTTCAGGGGTAAACCTCAGAACTCCTTTGAGAAACAATGAAATCTTGAGATCCTTTCTGCCCTGAAAGAATATACCAAGCTCCACAAAAGAAGGTCGTAAGCTGATAAGGGATTCCTAGGTACATGAAACTAGACAATCCTTGCTGCTTTCAAGTCTAAGCAGAGGAAAAAAAAGACAAGTCATGGGTGTATGAAAAGTTACCTAATCAGACAGACTCAGAGAGTACCCAGGGACAGGACAAGATGTAAATTATAAATTCACCAGAACGAGATCAAGTGAGTAACAGAGAGAATGTTTGACACTGACATAAGAGGCTGTGGAAGGGTGGGAAGATCATTTGGCCTATACAGATTTCAGAGAGCACAATGGAAAAAGGTCATCTTTGGGTCTTAAAGGGAGAATGTTGTTTTAAAAAGTCTAGTTTTTTAACTACTTCCGTTAGTCCTAAAGTAGCCCCTAATTCTTATTAAAATTGTGTCAAGAAGTTCCAAACCACTAACTGTGCCTCCAGCTCAATTGCTCTTTTAGCTGTATCCCCAAAGCTCCAAATTCTAATAATTTGTTTTAAAGGAAAAAAAAGGTTTTGTCTTTGAAAACTTACATGCTAAGAATGAATGGAAGGATGAGAAAAGCCCAAGAATTTTCACTAAAGGGACTAACAAATTCCATGTGAAAGAAAGATGGATATTCAGAACATGGAAAATAAAAGATTCTAGATGCTGCACGATAAATAACATCTTACAAGGAGTCCAATTAGTATCATAATTGTCGAGATTTTCAAAAGCAATGTTTAATTAAGAGGAACCAAATACAAACCTATGCAGTTGTGTAAAACTGTTATGAGCCTGACCAAAAACAGAGCTTCAAAATTGGAGAAAGCGGTCACTCAGCTGTACATATTGGGCTGTTACGTTTGTAAGTTTTACCTTGAAAGGTACACAAACAATCTCCTGGTAAAGGATGGCAAGCTGGCTCAAAAAGGGCAAACAATGTGCTAGTAGCTGCCCTTCCAGTGGTTGCTGCTACTCAACAAGACAGGCCATCTCGTCTTTAGGGCAGCTTATCAGTATTGCCATCCCAACCATCCACTGAGCCTGCTTGAGAGAGGCCCTAAGAAAGGCTCTAAGCAATGGCTCTTTAAATTATTTGCCTTTTTTAAAAATTAACATTAAGTTATTTTATTACTTTTATTGAGACAAAGTCTCATTTTGTGGCCCTTGGTAGAATGCTGTGGCATCATAGCTCACAACAACCTCCAACTCTTGGGCTTAAGCAATTCTCTTGCCTCAGCCTCCCAAGTAGCTGGGTCTATAGGTGTCCGCCACAACGCCTGGTTTTTTCTTTCTTTCTTTCTGTTTTTTGTAGAGACAGGGTCTCTCTCTAGCTCAGGCTGGTCTCGAACCTGAGCTCAGGGCAATCCACCCACCCCAGCCTCCCATAGTGCTAGGATTACAGGCATGAGCCATTAAGTTCTTTAAAAGCTAAGTCAAAGATCTAAAGTGGATCTGCACCAGCTTCCATGGTTTTCTTTGGGCTAGAGAGGAAAGGGAGGCAGTAATGAAAGAAAGTATGACTTTGTGGCATATTCACTCCTCCGCAATAGTACCTTAAGACCCACAGATGGGGCCCTCATTGAGACTCACCCATGCACAAACTTTTTCTTTTCCCCTTGCGGCTCACAGAACCCATCTGAGGATTTCATTCAGAAGACTACTTAGTTTTAGTACTTTTTATTTTCATTCATTCTAGACTACTTTTAAGTAAATAGTCTACACACAGATCAATTTATTCATCCTTACTGTCTAATGAGTTGTAAAGTTTATTCCCTCTTTGCTTCAATCAAAATGGAATCATAGGCTGGGCGTCTGTAGCTCAACAGGCTAAGGTGCCAGCCACATACACCCAAGCTGGTGGGTTCGGGCCCAGCCCTGGCCTGCCAAACAATGATGGCTGCAAAAATGGCTGGGCAGGGCGTCCCAGCTACTCTGGAGGCTGAGGCAAGAGAATCGCCTAAGCCCAGGAGTTCAGGGTTGCTGTGAGCTTTGTGACGCCATGGCACCCTGCTGAGGGTGGATAAAGTGAGACTCTGTCTACAAAAAAAAGAAAAAGACGTGAGGTCCTTATGTTACACCTACCAGCTGATAGGTGTGCCTAGGTTTAGGCAGGACAAGGAAGGAGGTCAGAGGGGGTCAGAGGTCAGAGGGGCATCGGGGGTTTTGGTAAAGGATGGCAGGAAGGATGGCACAAGGGACCACAAGGATGGCAGGAAGGCCTCAAGGTCCTCACAAAACCCTGTCCACCCTGTCCTGCCCCTAGGATCGTAAGCTGGCCATGATCACCAAGGTGGGACTGGTGCTGTCGTTGGTCTGTCTGCTGCTGTGCATTCTTACCTTCCTGCTGGTGCGACCCATCCAGGGCTCACGCACCACCATACACCTGCACCTCTGCATCTGCCTCTTTGTGGGCTCCGCCATCTTTTTGGCTGGCATCGAGAATGAAGGTGGAAAGGTAAGGCTCTCTCCACCCTCAACTGAGCACTAAGTCAAAGAGGTCCAGGAGGCTTGCTCCACCTACTTCCGAGACTTGGTCGAGGAGGCGGACATTGGAGGTACTTATCCAGTCGCTGCCTGGGTGGTGTGCCTCTTTAAGAGGAACTGGCTTTGGGAGCGAATACCCATGATCGGACCCCACTCATCCCCACCTGTGGGCTAAGTCAGGGGCGGGTCCTGGAAGCCTGGCCACCCCCAGCCCGTGCCCCCACCTACCCCCTCCAGGTCCCGCCCACAGGCTCTGGCTGCGCGTGCCCAGTCCTGTGCTGATGTCGCCCTGCCTCTCCACCCACGCCCTGCAGGTGGGGCTGCGCTGCCGCCTGGTGGCCGGGCTGCTGCACTACTGCTTCCTGGCCGCCTTTTGCTGGATGAGCCTCGAAGGACTAGAGCTCTACTTCCTCGTGGTGAGGGTGTTCCAAGGCCAAGGCCTCAGCACGCGCTGGCTCTGCCTGATTGGTTATGGCGTGCCCCTATCCATCGTGGCCATCTCGGTGGCCTCCTATAATGAGGGCTACGGCCGCCCTAGCTTGTGAGTTGGGGATGAGGGGAGGGCCGGGTCCAGGCCAGCGTCACAGTCATTGCCTGGCTGCCCTCTGGTTTGGTTCTGGGGCTCCTGGGGCACTTACGGGGACCCTTCCTTCTCAGCTGCTGGTTGAACTTGAATCATGGCTTTCTCTGGAGCTTCCTGGGACCCGTGACCTTCATCATTTTGGTAACTGCCCACCCCCTACCCAGAGCCTGAGCAGCAGGACCCCCTCCTGAGCCCTGCTAGAACCATCTTTCTCTTCTAAACCCACTATCTATGCTCCATATGCAGTGCAATGCTGTCATCTTTGTGACTACCATTTGGAAGCTCACCCAGAAGTTTTCTGAAATCAATCCAGACATGAAGAAATTAAAGAAGGCCAGGTGAGAAGAGGGGCAGGAAAGGTGAGAGGCGCAGCTGGTAGTGAGACAGGGCCCCCACACTGCAACTGCCCTCCCCACAGGGTGCTGACCATCACTGCCATCGCCCAGCTCTTTGTGTTGGGCTGCACCTGGGTCTTTGGCCTGTTCATCTTTGAGAAGGAGAACTGGCTGTGGACCTATACCTTCACCATCCTCAACTGCCTGCAGGGCCTCTTCCTCTATGTGCTGCATTGCCTGCTCAATAGGAAGGTGGGCCACAGCTGGGGCCTATCCAGGCAGGGAAGGGCCTGGGGCCTGCTCCTTCCTGTTCTCTGACCTGGTCTCTGGGATACAGGTGCGGGAGGAATACCGCAAGTGGGCCTGCCTAGTCGCTGGGAACAAGTACTCAGAGTTTGCCTCTTCCTCATCTAACACAAGCCACAATCAGACAACTCGGGTAAGGGACTGTGCCTGGGCGAGGGGATTTCAGGAAGGCCCCTTGGCAGGGCTCAGGCCTCACAGGCTTACTTTCTCTCCAGGCCCTCAGGGCGTCAGAGTCTGGCATGTGAATTCATGGTTCTGGCCCAGGTAACGGCTCCTGTGGCCTCAAGCAGCTTTTGTACATGCTGAAGACCTGAAGACCATCCTTTTCTCTTCTACTCTGCTCCCTCCACTCTCTCTTCTTGAGGCCACCCTTGTACAGAGGGTGTTAGCTGTACTCTGGCACCAAACCCCAGAACAGCCAGTGAGGTGGAAAGTCAGCACCACCAGTCCTACTTCCAGCTGAGCCTCAGGGTGGATAAGTGCTGACCCAGGGCTGCAGCCCATCACCCTGGTACTTGTGACCAGTACAGTGGACAAACTGAGGGCTATTGCCCTAGCCTGGCTTCCTCTTACCTGACTTTGCTGTGGAATAAGAGAGGCCAAGGCACTGGGGTTCAATTTCTCTCTTAAGCTAAGACTGATGTCAGAGGCCAGAGGGTAGGGCCCTGCGTAAGACTCACGGTACAGAAGCCTGCCTGCCCGAGGACAGCAGGTTCTCACTGTTTTCAAGGTTGTGGACCTTGTGTACTATGTTTTTATCTGTATGACTCTTTCGATGTTGATACTTAAAATTAAATAACACATGCTTACAGAAGGTGGCCTTGCTTGTTGGTGGGGGTTTAATGGCTAGGCTTCTGGTGTCCATGAAATGCTGACAGATAACCAAGAAACAGATGGGATGGGAGCCAAGCTTCCATAATAAAAATTTATTCTTACACAAATCTACAGCTTCTGAACAGTAAAAAGAGAGACCCATCTGGTGTGAAGAAGACATGAAGCAGCACTTGGGCAGCTCCAGGCCGTCAAGGCATGTGGTTACCGGCTCTGCTCAACTGCAAGACACATGGGGGAGGCCAATGAGCACAGGGGCCCAAAGAGGGATCCTCTGCCCCATACTCCAGATCCCTGCCGTGCCCAAGCCACTTACTATATGTGGAGATATCAATTTCCTCTGGAAGTTCTGCCACATTCACCTCAAACCGGTCCTGAACATCATTGAGTATTTTGGCATCATTCTCGTCAGACACAAAAGTGATGGCCAGGCCTTTGGTGCCAAAGCGACCCGCCCGGGCCACCTGCAGGAAGAAAGCATCAGATACCAGATACAGATACCACCCCAAGACATGAGGGACAGCCTGCTGGGGCCCTACCCCACCACCATCCCAGGAATTGGGCACCCTGTGGAACCACTCACCCGGTGGAGGTAGGTGTCAGAGTCTTCAGGCATGTCATAGTTAAAGACGATGTTGACTCGCTCAATATCCATCCCTCGGCCAAACAAATTGGTGGCCACCAGGATCCGCCGCTGGAAATCCTTGAACTGCTGATAGCGTGACAGGCTGGGGTGCAGGAGAAACAAGTGGAAGCCATCAGATACCAGGTTCCTGGGTGGTGCTCCCTGTGGCCGTCCTGGGCAGCATGCACTCACCGCTCCTCCTGGGCCATACCCCGGTGGATGGCAATGGCTGGGAAGTTCTGTTCTATGAGGAGCTGGGCCAGGGCCATGCAGCGCTGCACAGACTTGACAAAGATGACCACCTGGAAAGAGGAACGGTAAAGTCAGGGCCAGAGTCCCCCAAGGTCCAGCAGCCTCCCCAAGGCCCAGGACTCTGGGATACGCCAGCCAACAGAAGCATCACCTGGTTAAACTCTAGCACATCCAAAAGATCAAAGAGTTTGCGGTTCTTCTCACTGTCCTTGAGCTTGACATAGTACTGCTGTAGTCCATGCAGCGTGAGCTTGGTCTCATCATCCACAAACACCTCCATTGGCTGTGGGGGGAAGAAGGTGGGGAAAGGCAAGCAAGACTCACTTTTGGGCATCTTGGCTGCCCAGAGATAACCTTCCAAAGAGAATTCCTTTGTGCAATGCATCTCCAAGGGCCTGCAGCACCCAATCTCAGTAAAGCTCATGCTACCAAAAACTGAAATCAGCTCTGGTCTCACTCACATATGGACCAAGCTGGACTCCCAGTTTGACAAGACTAAGGGGAAGAAAGGAGGCTCACTTGCCTCCCAGGATCCTTTGTGCCATGTGGGTAGTGTGGGTGGCCCCATGCCCTTGGGGAAGGCTGAAGCTACTGTGCTGAGGTCTCCACTACTGTGGGTGGGCCAGGGCCAGGGCCCTGCCCTACTTACATCCTGCATAAACTTCCTGCAGACAGGGCGGATCTCCTTGCTCAGAGTGGCACTGAACATCATGCACTGCTTCTCGTGGGGCGTCAGGCGGAAGATCTCCTGCACATCACGCCGCATGTCTGAGAAGGGAGGGCAAGAAATAGATGGACATGAGTATCTGCTGGACGAGGACCCCCACCCCAGACCAGACCCAGACCCTTCCGGACCTGTGCCAGGGAGCCAGTGGCGCCATGATGAGGGAGAGGAGGGAGGGGTGAGTCCCAGGTGCCTGAGGGGCTGGACTCTGGGGACAAGCCAGCGTAGGCGCCGGAGGAGCTGCAATCCACTTACACGCTGCCAGTGCGGAGCAGCCGTGCCGTGCGCCTCGAGCCGCACTTCAGGGAGGGGAGCCTGAGGCAGAGATAGCCGCTGGGGTGAGAGCTGTAGCTACCTCCCAGGACACAAGCCCATCTCCCACCGGCCCTGTCGGGGCTCACTGAGGGCAGGCAGAGGCCTAAAACTAACCCAGGATACTCCTACAGGTACATGTTTGAGCGCCTTTATCTCCAGACAGGGACACTGGCTCATGTAGGCCCTGTGGTCCTATTCAGCTTGGGCTCAAAAGCAGCATGTCCCACTCTGCTAACACTAGACAGTTCCCTAGAACCATTTTCAGGAGACCTATGTGTCAGCCACCCACATGACCCACTCAGGGAGCCTTCAGCCTGCTCAGTCAGGGCCACCTAGATGTTGGCTCTAAAGTTGGGCTGTGTAGGGAGGGGAAGGTATGCTGGGTGGGCCTGGGCAGCCCCACAGGCCCAGCAGGGACACTCACCCAGCTGCTCCAGCATCTTGTCACACTCGTCCAGTACAAAGTGCTTCACATTCTTCAGGTTGAGGCTCCTATTCCGCACAAGGGCCAGGATCCGGCCCGGGGTCCCCACCACAACATGGGGACAGTTTTTCTTCAATACTTCTTCATCTTTCTTGATGGAGAGGCCACCGAAGAAGACAGACACCTATGGGGATGCAGAGGAAGTGGCTTCCACCTGTCTGGGGGCTGTATGTTCACACCCTACTCTATGCTGGCTCCCTGTCCATGGCCCTGACAGCACAGGCCCAACAGTCCCCTCCCTTCCCCACCCACAACAGCCAGGATTGGCACCTCAGAACAGGAGGATTGAGAGCCTGCATGGCTCCAGTGAAAGGCAGCCCCACACTGGGACCTGCACAGGCCCCCGAGAGTCATGCATAATTCATCTGGCTTTTAAGGAACATAAACTACCACAAACCTCAGAAACAGCTGCTGCTGCCAAACTTAGTAAATGCTGGCAGGACCAGAGCTGGGGCCAGAGCCAAGGCCAAGGAAATTACAGAAGACCACATAGCACCAAGCCTGCCCCAGTGTGAGGGACTCACCTTGACACTGGGCATGTACTTGGAGAAGCGCTCATATTCCTTGCTGATCTGGAAGGCCAGCTCCCTTGTATGACACATGACCAAGACTGTCACCTGTGGAGTGGCAGGAAAAGAGGTCTTTAAGGCAGGGTCCTATACCCTGCTGTGCCAGAGCTCACACTGGTGCTCCCTTCCCTTGGTGGCCACATCCATCCCGTCCCCCCTCAACAATGGCACCCACCATTCTGGTCCCCACACTGTGGGCCACTTGAAGGCTGGGTCCAACTTCCTCTTTACCTTCCCAGCCCTTCCCCACCCCTCACTCCTGACACCCTCTCACAGCTCCTGAGGCCTCATCTCCTGACAGCACGACCTACATTGAGGCCAGGAATAGAGAATGGCCTAAGCAACAATTAGACCCAGCCTGCCCTGGTAACATGGACCCCACTCTCCCCAACAGCTTTCTAGAGTCTCCACTCTCAAGCTATCCCTGCCCACAACACCAAACACTGTGTGAACACATGACAGCCACCCACAAAGTCCTCATCCTTAATGATTTGCCCTAAGAAAACAAGGGTACACACATCAACAAGGATGTCAATCCCAATGTGATTCTTAAGAGCAAAACACATGAATTCACTTAAGTTATCCCAGGAGTGGAACATGACATTAACAACAGACGACAGCCAGGACCCATCAGCAAGAAGAACAGTGACAAAACTGTACAACTATAGTCAACATGACTCTACTTTTATATAACTATTTAGGAAAGTACATACTAAACTAATAGCAACATTTCTGGAATTGTAGGGTGTTGTTCAGCTCTGGCTTATCTATCGGTATTTTCTCATTTTTTAAAAACTTCAAAATTAATATTAAAGAGATGGATGTTTTTGTTACACAGATACCTTTTATAACGCTTATATCAGGGCTTTTGGTGTGCCCACTGCCCAGTCTGTGTTCACTGTACCCAATAAGTAAAGTTTTTATACCTCTGCTTCTCCCCTCCTTTTCTGATTTTTGTTACAACCAAATGCTATACTTAATTTTAAAAGCCCACAAAGAGAATGTAGGATCAGGAACTGTCACCAAGAGGTGCTGTGGCTCCTGCTTCCTCCCCCAAGAAAGGGGGTAAGTCCACCCACCTGTCCGTTGACAGGCTCGATCTGCTGCAGGGTGGCCAGCACAAAAACTGCTGTCTTGCCCATCCCAGACTTGGCCTGACACAGGACGTCCATGCCCAGGATGGCCTGTGGAATGCACTCGTGCTGGACTGCAAGAGAAAGAGAATGTGAGTAACCAGGAACTGGATGCATCCTCCACGTGGGCTCCTCCCCAGGTGGCTGGAGGACCACATCAGGGATAGTTAGAAGAGGCCAACTCCAGGACCAGGCCACTGACACCTGCTGGACTAGGGTGTTTGCCTGGTCAAAGTCTAATACCAGCCACCACAGGCTCACAATGAGCACCCTGACTCATTGGGCAGACCAGAGACAGCACTGCTCTGGGCAGCCACCACTGGTCTTGGTGAGAGGACATGGGTGGGGGTGGGGGGACAACAGGGAGGCATACCCTCAGACGGATGCTCAAAGCCACAGTCCACAATGGCCCTCAGGAGCTCTGGCTTCAGCAGAAAGTCCCGGAAGCCAGAGCTATGGATGGAAACATAAGATCCCTTGACGTCTTTCTTAGGGGGAGCTGGAGTGCTCTCCGGAGGAGCCTGGGGTTCTTCATCTTCCTCATAATCCAAAAGTTCATTTTCTACGTCCTGCTCGGCCATGATGCTGAGAACAGGGGAGAGAAAAGCCCTGCATGCAGGCACAGGAACCTGATGCTGTGGCTCCACAACACTCCAGTCTCTTCCCCTCAGCTCTATCTGTAGCACCCCCACTCTGCCCCACCACGCCATCAACACCTTCCACTCCCAGGGCTTCTCATGCTCTCAATTTCTCTCCACAGCCCTCAACCCTCCCAGCTTGGGCCTTGTCCACCTCAGCCTTATTCAACTGTTGAGACTCATGGAGCCTCACTCCAAGCATCTGAACCCCACTGCCACCACCAGGCATGTTCTGCTCCCAGGTCTTTGCACAAATGCCTCCTTTTCAACATGCAAGTCTCAGCTGTAAAGAACATCCTCAGACCAGTGAGCCCAAAGGATATCCCTCCCCATCAGTCCCCAAGAACCCAGAGACTAGGAGGTATGGCTGCCAGGATGCTGAAGAGAATGTGATGGAGCAAGTGGTATCTGCCCACCCAGCTTCTGCTATCTATGGTTTGCTCAGGGGAACAATTAAGTGCTCTTATAAAAAGCCTTCCATTGGGCCTAAGCCAATAAAATAAAGCTGGGATGGTAAATGGAAATAATGCAAAGCCCGCTCACCTTCTGGCTTTATTTAATCCAATGCATACCAAATGCCTGCTGGGTACAAGAGACTCAAGAGACTTTGTCTTTTGTCCTCGGTCCCCACCCCCAGTCTCTGGTCTAGGAGGCAGAAGGGCTAAAGTTACCCTCTGGGTGTCCTGGGATTGATATCTTATTTTTTTTTTTTTTGAGACAGACCCTCAAGCTGTCACCCTGGGTAGAGTGCTGTGGCATCACAGCTCACAGCGACCTCCAACTCCTGGGCTCAAGCGAGTCTCCTGCCTTCGCCTCCCAAGTAGCTGGGACCACAGGCACCCACCACAACGCCCGGTCATTTTTTGGTTGCAGCTCAAGTGTACGTGGCTGGCGCCTTAGCCCGTTGAGCCACAAGCACCGAGCCCCTGGGCTTGATTTCTGACCCATTTCTGTTGACTTCACCCAGACCCAGGCCTTAAACATCTCTTAAGCTGCTGCCTCCCAAAGTGGAGTGTCTAGTGTCAACCTCTCCCCTCAACTGAAGACTCAGTTATCAGCAGCCTCCTCCAACATCCTTGCGGGACATTTGAAGATGAATTCAAAATGTCTGCTTCCCACACCTCAGACACAGCAGTTCCATTCTCTTTTTTTATTTTGGGACAGAGCCTCAAGCTGTCCCCCTGGATAGAGTCCTGTGGCATCACAGCTCACAGCAACCTCCAACTCCTGGGCTTAAGCGATTCTCTTGCCTTAGCTTCCCAAGTAGCTGGACTACAGGCGCTTGACACAATACCCGGCTATTTTTTGGTTGTAGTTGTCATTGTTGTTTGGCAGGCCCAGGCTGGATTCGAACCCGCCAGCTCTGGCGCCTTACCTGCTTGAGCTACAGGTGATGAGCCCCATTCTGATCTCTTTATAGTTGTTTGTAATTTTTTTTTTAATTGAAGGGGCAGCTCCATAGGAGATGCCATTTTGGCAGGCTGCAGCACATCTATCCTGAGCTAATCCCCTAGAGCAGCAGTTCTTAATAATGAAAATACATTGTGGCATTAGGAAGCTTGAGAGCCACTGCCCTAGAGCCATTCTGTTCACTCAAAGGATCTATATTAATAGTAGTAGTAGCTGGGACTACAGGCACCCGCCACAACGCCCGGCTATTTTTGTTTTGCAGTTAGGCTGTGGCCGGGTTTGAACCCGCCACCTTCAGTATATGGGGCTGGTGCCCTACTTGATGAGCCACAGGTGCCGCCCAATTATTATTTTTTTTGAGAAAAAGTCTCACCCTGTCACCTTGGGTGGTGTCATCATAGCTCACAGCAACCTCACACTCAAACTCTTGGGCTCAAGCAGTCCATCCACCTTGTCCTTCCAGAGGGTTAGGATTATAGGTGTGAGCCACCATGCCTGGCCTGTATTCTCTCTTCTCAATATCCCTGTCCATTAGCCAGTGAATCCCATAAAGTCCCTCTGGCCACTTCTCACCCATGCTACCATGCTGACCCCAGGATGCCATGACCTTCCTTTATTTAAAAAATCTAAGCACTCCAGCGGCACCTGTGGCTCAGCGAGTAGGGTGCTGGCCCCATATACTGAAGGTGGTGGGTTCGAACCCAGCCCCGGCCAAACTGCAACAACAAAAAGTAAATAAATAAAAGTCTTAAAAAAAAACAAAACTAAAAAATCTAGAAGCGTGCTTGGTGCTCATAGCACAGTGGTTACGGTGCCAGCCACATATATTGAGGCTGGTGGGTTGGAACCCGGCCTGGGGGAGCTAAACACAACAACTGCAAGACAAAATAGCTGGGTCTTATGGTGGGTGCCTATAGTCCCAGCTACTTGGGAGGCAGAGGCAGGAGAATTGCTTGAGCCCTAGAGTTGGAGGTTGCTGTGAGCTGTGATGCCATGGCACTCTATCCAGGGTGACAGCTTGAGGCTCTGTCTCAAAAAAAAAAAAAAAAGGCAGTGCCTGTGGCTCAAAGGAGTAGGGTGCCAGCCCCATATGCCAGAAGTGGTGGGTTAAAACCCAGCCTTGGCCCCCCCCCCCCAAAAAAAAGAAAACTAAAAATTCTAGAACTGGCCTTCATACTCATAGCACGGTGGTTACAGCACCAGCCACAGACACTGAGGCTAGTGTTTGGAACCTGGCCTGGGCCAGTTAAACAAGGACAACTGCAACAAAAAATAGCCAGGCGTTGTGGTAGGCGCCTGTAGTCCCAGCTACTCTGGAGGCTGAGGCAAGAGAATCGCGTAAGCCCAGGAAATAGAAGTTGCTGTAAGCTGTGATGCCACAGCTCTCTACGAGGGCGACACAGTTAAGTGTCTCAAAAAAAAAAAAAAAATCTAGAACGGGGTGGCTCACATCTCTAGGAGGCCAAGGTGGGTGGACTGCTTGAGCTCATTAGTTTGAGACAAGCCAGAGCCCAAGACCCCTGTTTCTAAAAAAAAAAAAAAACCAGCCAGGTATTGTGGTGGGCACCTATAGTCCCAGCTACTAGAACAGTGTTATTGATATTCACATGCTATACAACTCACCACTTAAAGTATATAATTCAGTGGCTTCTGGTATAGTAATACACACATGTACAATGATTACTGCTGTCAGTTTTAGACTATTCCATCATTGCAAAATAAATAAGAGCCTCTGTACCCTTTATTCATCATCCCCCATTCCCCTCACTTTGGCAAGCTCTAGTCTACTTTCTGTTTCTATGGATTTTCCTATAGAAAATCTTGGGCATTACAAAGGAAATAGAGGGGGAAAAACACAAAAGAAAAAAAAAAGGAAAGAAAATCCTGGATATTTCACATAAATGGTATCTTACAATATGTGGCTTTTTCTATCTAGCTTCTTTTACTCAGCATATTTTCAAGGTTCAAATATCTCACATAGCACAAGTCAGAACTCCACTCCTTTTATGCTCACTCAGTATTCCATCTCACAAGTATACTCCATTTTGCTTATCAGTTGGACATTTGGCACCATCATCCCTTGGCTGGATTAAGCCAACAGCTCCTCATTGGTTTCCCTGTTAGCATACTCCACCCTTTCCCACAGCAGCCAGAGGGAGCCTACAGAAGTTAAGTCAGAGTGTATTACTGCTCTTCCCAAAATCCTCCATGGGCTCCAACTGTGCTCAGAATAAAAAAAAAAATTTTTTTTTTTTTTGAGACAAAGCCTCAAGCTGTCACCCTGGATAGAGTGCCATAGCATCACAGCTCACAGCAACCTCCAATTCCTGAGCTCAAAAAAGTCTCCTGCCTCCGCCTCTCAAGTAGCTGGGACTACAGGTGCCCGCCACAACGCCAGGCCACTTTTGGTTGTGGCCATAATTGTTGTTTGGCGGGCCCAGGCTGGATTCGAACCCGCCAGCTCAGGTGTACATGGCTGGCACCTTAGCCCGTTGAGCTACAAGCGCCGAGCCAGAATAAAACTCTTTTAAGGGTTCGCGCCTGTAGCTCAGCAGCTAGGGCGCCAGATGCACACACCGGTGCTGGCGGGTTCAAATCCAGCTCAGGCCTGCCAAACAATAATGAGAACTAGAACCAAAAAATGGCTGGGCATTGTGATGGGTGCCTGTAGTCCCAGCTACTTGGGAGGCTGAGGCAAGAGAATTGCTTAAGCCCAGGAGTTTGAAGTTGCTGTGAGCTGTGATGCCACAGCACTCTACCAAGGGCAACATAGTGAGAGTGTCTCAAAACAAAACTCTTTTAAGGCCTCCTTTGCTCTAGAAGGGCAATTCCCTACAGCCCCAAATGAAGAAGCCCCTCGAGTCAGCCCTGCCCTGTATCTAGAACATGGCACAGCACATAGCAGACAAACAGTCCATAGGAACTGCTGAATGAATGGAACTAGAATCAAGACCTTCAGGCAGAGTTTAGCATGTCTCTTTGACTTTTGAAACAGGCCATCATACCGGTCAAGAGGATCCAGACAGGCAAAGATAGGACAGGTCATTTCCCAAGCTGCAGGGAAACAAGAGCCAAAGATAAGCCCCCCAAAACACCAGACCCTGCTCGGTGCCTGTAGCTCAGCCACATACACAGGAGCTGGCGGGTTTGAATCCAGCCCTGGCCTCTATAACCAAAAACAATAGCTGAGCACTGTGGTGAGTGCCTGTAGTCCCAGCTACTTGGAAGGCTGAGGCAAGAGAATCGCTTAAGCCCCAAGAGTTTGAGATCCACGGCACTCTACCCAAAGTGACAAAATGAAACTCTGTCTCAAAAACAAACAAACAAAAAAACCCACCAGAGGGTGGTGCCTGTGGCTCAGTGAGTAGGGTGCTGGCCCCATATACCAGGATGGCAAGTTCAAATCCAGCCCCAGCCAAACTGCAACAACAAAAAAATAAAAATAAAGACATAAAAACATTAAAAAAAAATTACCAGACCCTTTCTAGGTGTGAAGAACAACTCACTGGCTGAAGCAGAGGCAGAAGACAAAGCTGGAAGAGCTGGTCAGACCCGGGGCATATGCACTTAATTTGCTAAACAATAGGGAATCGCTGATTAAGTTTCCGAGTCTAGTGACTCAATCAGGATTTACCCAAGAGTACTGTAATGTACTCCACAGATGGACTGGAAGATTAAGACCAAAACCAACAGCAGGGAAAACCAGTTACCAAATTAAGAAGAAACACGATGGCGGACGCTAAGCTGGGAAGGAGAGGGTCGGACACCCACGGGGCTGGGCCACCCCCTTGGGGACCTCTGGGCAGACAGAAAACAGCCCAAACCATCTATTCTGTGCCCTAAACCTACCCAAGAGGAAATGCTGTATTTAAAATCTGTTGCTTTGTGTTGGTGAGGATACAAATTTGGGGGCAAATTGTTAAGGCACAAAATTTTTCCAGAAGTGGCTGCTCAGAATCTAAAACCTCCAAATAAATCAGGAGAGAGGACCCGGCGGGTCTGCCCCGCGGAGGCCCCGGAGCCGGTAAACCGCAAGGCGGACCCCGGGACAGGCGGCAATCCAGGCCACGCGGACGCAGTGTTCCTGAGTGTCCCCAGACCGGCCTTCTGCCCGGGACTTGGTTCTCTACTGGGACCTCCTATTTCCCACAGGAAACCCTAAACCTCTAGAACCCGAATTCCCTAAACGTAGAGTAAGAACAAGAGGGAGGGAAAGGAACGCCCTCGGGCTCGTAAAAGCCGATCGTTTCTGTAAGCTCCAAGTTCCTCCACTACGGCGCTAGGCCCCCGCGTGCCCCTTGCTGGAATCTCTTCCCAAGTGGCGCCAGGTTACGTGGGAATAGGTTCACTCGAACCGACACACTTTCAGCTTCCCAGTCGGGGTCGGCCCGGGGGCGGCCATGACAGCCCCTCCCGGAAGCCGGCACCCAGCCCCGCGCGCCAACGGTCGACCCACCCCTTGCGCATGCGCCCTAGCGCCCAACGGCCAGCCCAGAGCGCGCCACGCTCCCCAACCGCCCTGCCCGACCTCGTCTCGCGCCCTCTCTTCTCGCTCTTCCTCTAAACCTCCGCCATCTGCACTCGCCTGTTAGTCTTCAGGTCAAAGATCTTAGCATCACTGTCCCGCGTCTAGGACCCTCCGCTTACCTAGTTCCTGCTCGTCTTCGCGTGCTGAGAAGAGCCGCCCAACTCTAGTTCGCCGCCGCGCGCCGGGGTACAACCTGCCACGCTTCTGCCTCCTGCTTCCGATTGCGGCTCTGCCCACTGGACCGCTGCCTTTTCAGTCAAGGGAGGCGGAAGTGGTGATTGGATTGTTCGGGAGGTATCGAGACACTATTGGTGGAGAGGGGAAAGAGGGCGTGCCTTACGCCTCGGGTTCATTGGCTAATCTAAAAGTAGGCATTTAGGAGAGAGCTGACGCGCGCCAGTTGCGCGCTGTCACGTGACTGGGATTAATACCCGCCTCCGCAGCTTGGGTGGGCGCCGCCATGTTTAGTACTGGCAGCTGAAGACCAGATGATTGGTCCGGGACCTGCGCCCCACCCTGCAGAAGCGTGGCTTCTGCGCTGGCTGCTGAACCCAGAGCTTTCAGAGTTGCCAAAGATCCACTTTTAACGGTGGAGGCTTTAAAGGGCTCTGAGGAAGATTGGGAACTTGGAATTATTCGAGTGGAATTTTGTGCTGTTTAGATTTCTGTCACTATAGATTAGTTTTGTCTGTCCTTGAATTTCATATAAATGGGAACATGGAATAGTAGATTGTCCCCTGTATCTGACTTCTGTTGCTCGACAAAATGTTTCTGAGAGTTGTCAATGTTTCCAGACTTAACATGTTTTATTCAAGATTGTGTGGCTATACAACAGCACCGCCCGCCTATATAGTTTTATTTATTCATCCGTTGATGGCTGAGTAATTGTTTCCAGTCTTTGGACATTGTTAGTAAAGCTTGTACTGTGTAAGTATTTTTGTGAATGTATGTTTTGATTTCCCTAGAATAAATAACTAAGAATAGAATAGTAAGCCATAGGTTATGAGTTTGACAGACTTGCTAAGGGGTTATTCCATTTTACACTCCTCCCCACCTTTTTTTGTTGTTGAGACAGAGTCTCACTCTGTCGCCTTCGGTAGAGAGCCGTGACTTCACAGCAAACTCCAACTCTTGGGCTTAAGTGATTCTCTTGCCTCAGCCTCCCAAGTATCTGGGACTACAGGAACCTGCCACAATGCCCAGCTATTATTTTTGCAGTTGTCATTGTTGTTCAGAACCCGCCACCCTCGATGTATGTGGCTGGCGCTGTACCCATTGTGCTACGGGCACCAACCCTTCCCACCCCACCTTTTTTAGAGACAGGGTCTCACTCCATCGCAGGGGCTGGGTTCAAGTCATCCTCCCACTTCAGCCTCCAGAGTAGCTGGGATTATAGGTGCATGCCACCACACCCAGCCTATTCTTTTTTAAGAGATGGGGTCTCACTGTGTTGCCCAGGCTGGTCTCAAACCCAGGGCCTCCAGCAATAATCTCACTTCGGTGTCCCAAAGTGCTGGGATTACAGGCATGCCAACCACCCACTTTGGCCATTTGATATTTCTGACCAACACCTTGTGAAAGTTGCAGTTACTCCCAATGCTTGCTCACAGCTGGTATTGTCAATTTTCTCTGCTGTTTATTGATTTGGGGGTAGGAAGTAAAGCAAGTCAAACCAACATTCCAGTTTCCCTAAGCCCCTGGGTACCTCGTACAGTTTTCCAAAAAGGTTCTAGCATTTCATTTTTTTTTTTTTTGAGACAGCGTCTCGTTATGTTGCCCTCAGTAGAATGCAATGGTGTCACAGCTCACAGCAACCTCCAACTCTTGGGCTTAAGCGATTCTCTTGCCTCAGCCTCCCAAGTATCTGGGAGTAGAGGTGCCTGCCACAATACCCGGCTATTTTTTGTTGCAGTTGTCAGTGTTGTTTAGCTGGCCCAGGCTGGGTTCGAACCCACCAGCCAAGATGCATGTGGCCGATGACATAATCACTGTGCCACATACAGGCACTGAGCCTAGCATTTCATTTTGAAGTGTAAGCCACCTTCGGGTCCAGGTTCTAGACAAGAAATTCATAGCTGAAATCACCAGAAGTATAACTTTTGCCAAAACCCCATTCATAAAGTCCAAAAGCAGTGTCTTTTGCCTGTAATAGGGGTCCTGAAGTGAGAGGATCCCTTGAGGCCAGGGATTCAAGACCCCTCTGGGCAAAGTAGTGAGAAACAGTTCCCCTTTTCTATTAAAAAAAAAAAAAAAGGCTGGTGGCACCTGTAGCTCAACAGGTAAGGTGCAGGCCACATACACGGAGGCTGGTGGGTTCAAACCTGGCCGGGACCAGCTAAAACAACAATGACAACTGCAACAAAAAAAAAGCTGGGCATTATGGCAGGCGCCTGTGGTCCCAGCTACTTGGGAGGCTAAGGAAAGAGAATCTCTTGAGCCCAAGAGTTTGAGGTTATTGTGACCTCTGATGCCATGGCACTCTACCCAGGGCAACAGCTTGAGACTCTGCCTCAAAAAAAAAGCCTAATGAAGAGTTAATCCAAGCCAACTAAAGTGAAGCTTCAGATAATACTAAGTAGATATTGTACAAAATACAAGTACTTAGCACTTAGCAAGTAAGGCACTTGCCTCAGGTGCAGATATTAAGAGGCCGGCATAAAAGGGTCATTAAGTCTTGGTGCTGTGCTCAGTAGTTAGGGTGCCAGCCTTATACACTGAGGCTGGTGAGTTCGAACCAGGCCGGGGCCTGCTACACAATGACAACTGCAACTAAAAAATAGCTGGGCATTATGGAGGGTGGCTACTTGGGAGGCTGAAGCAAGAGAATTGTTTAAGCCCAAGAGTTTGAGGTTGCTGTGCTCTGTGAAGCCACAGGGCACTCTACTGAGGGCAACATAAGTAAGACTGTCTCAAAAAAAAAAGGCGGTGCCTGTGGCTCAAAGGAGTAGGGCGCCAGCCCCATATGCCGGAGATGGCGGGTTCAAACCCAGCCCTGGCCAAACCCCCCCAATGAAAAAAAAACTTAGTCATTAAGATAAATAGCATTTTTTTCAAACAAAAGTTTTCAAATTTATTCCTGAACTAGCTTATTAGTGCAGAGCATGTAAACAAAGAGAAAAATCATTTTCTCAATGAAATGTGTCTGTCCAGAGAGTGGTAATATTTTACCAGCTTGATAAGGTAAGATGGTAATGACCTTGATTCAGCATAAATATGTGTGCCATGTCATGTGCAATTTCTTATAGACCCAGCTTGATTCTTCAATGTCTCTTCTTTGAGTTGTACCTGATTTTACTGTCAGTTTTCATAGTAATCCACTGGGAAATGGGATGATTTTACTTTTGTTTCTTGGCCATAAATCGCTTGATTCTAAAAGTCTTGTGAGAAGACATGGTGAGAAATGCACCATAGTGGTGGAGAAAGAGAGAAAAGGGCAAAGGTTTGTTGTTTTAGTCTTGCTGTGTCACTCAGGCTAGAGTGCAATGGTACAATCATAGCTCATTGAAATCTCAAACTCCTGGGCTCAAGCAATCCCCCTGCCTCAGCCTCTGGAGTAGCTGGGACTACTATACCACTATACTACTGTGCCACCACTATACCAATATTTTTAAAATTTTATTTATTTTTTTATTTTTTGCTGTTTTTGGCTGGGGCTGGATTTGAACCCACCACCTCCTGCAAATGGGGCAAATGCTCTACTTCTTTGAGCTACAGGTGCTGCCCAATATTTTTTTTTTTGCAGTTTTTGGCCGGGGCTGAGCCTGAACCTGCCACCTCCAGCATATGGGGCCAGTGCCCTACTGACTGAGCCACAGGCACCGCCCTGTCCAATGTTTTTTTTAATTTTTAATTTTATTAATTTTTTTTTAGAGACAGGATCTCACTTTGTTACCAAGACTGTGATAAATGGCGTGTTTATTAATACAATGTTTTAATAATGGAAATTAATGGTCTGGGTGGATGTGGTGACTCATGCCCATAATCCTAGCACTCCAGGAGGCTGTGGCAAGAGGATCACTTGAGCTCAGGAGTTTGAGACTAGTCTGAGCAAGAGTGAGACCTCATTACTACTAAAAATAGAAAAAGTTACCCAAATGTGGTGGCACGTGGCTGTAGTTCTAGTTACTCAGAAGGCTGAGGCAGGAGGATCACTTGAACACAGGAGTTTGAGATTGCAGTGAGCTATCATGATGTCATTGTACTCTAATCAGGGCGATAGAGCAACAATGCTATCTCAAAAGAAAAATAGAAATTGATGTTTTAAATCTATTGTGAAGGCTCGGCGACTGTGGCTCAACTGGCTAAGGCACCAGCCACATACACCCGAGCTGGCGGGTTCGAATCTAGCCCGGGCCTGCCAAACGACAATGACGGCTACAACCAAAAAATGGCCGGATGTTGTGGCAGGCGCTTGTAGTCCCAGCTACTTGGGAGGCAGAGGCAGGAGACTCGCTTGAGCCCAGGAATTGGATGTTGCTGTGAGCTGTGATGCCTCCGCGCGCACTCTAACCAGGGTGACAGCTTGGGGCTCTGTCTCAAAAAAAAAAAAAAAAAAATCTATTGTGAAAAAAAATTTTTCAAGATCAGAGTGTAGCCAACCCACTTTGGCACCTGAGCAAAAGGGAAAATATCCGGTACATTGATCCTGTCTTTTTTTTTTTTTTTTTCAGTTTTTGGCCTGGGCTGGGTCTGAACCGGCCACCTCCAGCATATGGGGCCAGCAACCCACTCCTTTGAACCGCAGGCGAAGCCCTGATCCTGTCTTTATTTGGATTTTTTGGCATTAATAATTTTTGCATTAATTTTGATTTGAAAAAAAATACTGCATAAAGGTGTCATACATCTTTTTTTTTTTTTTTTTTTTTCCTGAGACAGAATCTCACTTTATCACCCTGGGTAGAGTGTCCTGGCATCACAGCGCACAGCAACCTCAAACTTTTGGGCTCAAGTGAACCTCCTGACTCAGCCTCCCAAGTAGGTGAGACTATAGGTGCCCACTACAACACCTGGCTAGTTTTTCTGTTTTTTCTTTTAGTAGAAACGGGGTTTCAGGCTGGTTTTGAACTCCCTAGTTCAAGCAATCCCCTGGCCTTGCCATCCCAGAATGCTAGGATACAGGTATGAGCCACCATAGCCAGCCTGGTATTGTACATCTTGAGCGGTGGGTGCCCTTTTAAATTTTGCTCCTGTGGCTCAAAGGAGTAGGGTGCCGGCCCCATATGCTGGAGATGACGGGTTCAAACCCAGCCCCGGCCAAAAACTGCAAAAATAAAAAATAAATACAAATAAATAAATAAGTAAATAAATTTTGCTCCCATAGTATATAACTCACTGGCTTCACCCTTAACCCCAGACCCAAATCCTCTGCTTTATTCTGAGAAATCAAAATCCAGTCTGCCCTCCTTATCAATGGGTTCCTCCGCTGTGATTTCAATCAACCTCAGAGAGAAAATATTTGGAAAAAAATGGATGCTTGTATCTGTACCGAACACGCACAAACTTTCCCCCTTGTCATTATCCCCTAAACAATACAATATAACAACTAATCACATAGCATTTACATTGTGTTCGGTACTTTAGAGATAATTGACAGTATTCAGGAGGATATGTATAGGTTATATTCCAATATCACGCCATTATGTGAAGGAGTTGAGCATCTGTATACTGTACCACAGGTAAAGTGTATCATAATCAAAGTAATTAACAATTTAAAATAAAATAGATAACACATTATATTGACAATGAAAGTCGCCTGTGTTTACTACCCCAATTCCATTCCCCTCCAGTACTGGAAAAACTTTTTGAATAAAAATAATAATACTGAACAATTACTGTGCCTCTGCTCAGTGCTTTACAAGAAATTATAGTCATTTGTTGCTTAATGACAAGGTTATATTCTGAAAAACATGACATTAGGGATTTTGTTGTTGTGTCATCATAGAGTGCACTTTCACAAACCTAGATGGTACTGCCTTCTATACAAGGAAGCTGCATGGTATAGCCCCTTGCTCTTGGACTACACACCTGTGTACAGCATGTTACTGTACTAAATATGAGAAGTAACTACAACCCAATGACAAGTATTTATGTATCTAAATATATCTAATAGTTGGGTATGGTGGCCCATGCCTGTAATCCTAGCACTCTGGGAACCTGAGGTGGGTGGATTGCCTGAGCTCACAAGTTGGAGACCAGCCTGAGCCAGAGTGAGACCCCATCTCTAAATTAGCTGGGGGTTGTGGCAGGAGCCTGTAATCTCAGCTACCAGGGAGGCTGAGGTAAAAGAAATGCTTGAGCCCAAGAGGTTGCTATGAGCTAGGCTGAAGCCACAGCACCCTACTCAGGGCAACAGAGTGAGACTCTGTCTCAAAACAAACAAATAAATAATTAATAAATCTAAACATAGAAAATGTACGGTAAAAAACGTGATATTAGAGGCCGTAATGGTTCACGCCTGCAATCCTAGCACTCTGGGAAGCCAAAGCAGGTGAATTGCCTGAGCTCAGGAGTTCAAGACCAGCTGGAGCAAAAGCGATACCCCCATCTCTACCAAAACCAGAAAAAACTACGTAAGCTTTGTGGCAGGCACCTGTAGTCTCAGCTACTCGGGAGGATGAGCCAAGAGGATGGCTTGAACCCAAGAGTTTGAAGTTGCTGTGAGCTAGGCAGAAGCCACAGCACTCTACTCAGAGCAGCAGAGTGAGCCTCTGTCTCAAAAAAAAAAAAAAAAAAAAAAAAAAGAACTAAAATGAAACAAACAAAAAAAGTGGTGTTAGAATTTTATGGCACCGCTTTTGCGAATGTGGTTCCTTGTTGACTAAAACATTATTATGCCGCCCATGACTGTAATTCATTTAAGCCTTTTAGTAACCCTATGAGGGAGAGGTTTCTATTATCATCCCATTGATGAAGAAACTGAGGGACAGAGCAATAAACTCTCACTATTACCATGTGGTAGTGCCAGGATTTGAACCCAAAGCAGCTTGAATCCACCTTAACCAGGATAAGTAGCCTGTGCTCAAACCTGCTACTTTACACACTTTTCCGAAACTTTATATACATGTTCACTTTATATATTTTTGTTAGTAATTTCTTTAAATAGTATCAGATTGTATCATTTATTTTGCTTGTTTTTTGTTTGTTTGTTTGTTTTGAGACTGGGTCTCACTCTGTCACCTAGGCTAGAATGCAATGTCATCATCATATCTCATTGCAACCTCAACTGCTAGGCTCAAGTTATTGTCTTGCCTCAGCTTCCAAGCAGTTAAGACTACAGGCATGTGCCACCATGCCTGGCTAATTTTTTTTTTTTTTTTGCTGGAGACAGGATCTTCACTATGTTGCCCAGTCCGGTCTTGAACTCCTGGGTTCAAATGATCCTTCCAGCTTGGACTCCCAAAGTGCTGGGATTACAGGTTTGAGTCACCAAACCCAACATGTATCATTTATTTTCTATCTGCCTTTTTTTTCTTTTTGTAGAGACAGAGTCTCACTTTGTTGCCCTTAGAAGAGTGCCATGGAGTCACACAGCTCACAGCAACCCTCAACTCCTGGACATAGGCATTTATCTTGCCTCAGCCTCCCGAGTAGCTGGGACTACAGGCACCCACCACAACGCCCAGCTATTTTTGTTTTGGCAGTTTGTCTGAGGCCAGGTTTGAACCCGCCACCTTCAGTATATGGAGCCGGCGCCCTACTCGATGAGCCATAGACGCCACCATCTATCTGCTTTTTTAATCCTCCCTGAACATGATGTTTTTGAGATAGTCTTGTTGATGCATTTAGTTCTTCTAGTATCAGATAAATCTATTCCCATTTCTTTCTCTGGCCCCTACTTACTCATGGACACTTGGTTTGCAAAGAACGTTATCTTTTGAGCAAGACAATCCTCAATGAGTTCCTCCTCTGGTAAGAACCCATCAGTGGCTCTTGCTCTCCTCAGGGTCAAGTCTAAACTCCATAGAGATGCTGGAGCCCCCCTTCCCTCACCATCTACAGCATTTGGAGCCTGTCTCCTCATCTCAGGCTCCTAGGCACTAAACACTTCTGCCATGCCCTGTGATGCTTGGTTTGTCCATTCACTCATCCTGAAGCTATTTATTAAGCACCTACTATGTGTTAGACTCTGTCTTAGGAACCAAGGACCCAGCCGTGACCAAGACAGATTTTTGCACTCAGAGAGCTGGCATCTTCGTTGGAGAGACAGGTAAGAAACAAAATAGGAGAGAAAATGTATTAAAATGTACAAGGAAGAAAGATCAATCCACATGAAGGATAGAGGTTAATAGAGATGAGGTGGGCCTTGTTTTGGGTGGAGGTGCAGTTGGGAAGACTTCTCTAAGGAGACAACACTTGATCAAAGATAGAAATGAAGTGCAGAAGAAAGAATGCCAATATAAGATGGAAAAGCATAGTAGACAGAAGGAATGGCCAGTGCAAAGGCACAGTTGAGGAGTAGCGAGGAGGTGCCAGAAGGTCCCAGGTTTTCCTTTCCCATCTCTGGGCCTTTGTTACTAGTGTTCCTTCTACCAGGCACTCTTTAGTCACCTGGTATCTTCTGCTTTCCTTTCCTTCACACCCCTCCCCTTCTTTTCTTCTCTCTCTCATCCCAGAATACTTCAAAGTCTTTCTTTCTTTCTTTCCTTCTTTTCTCTTTCTTTCTTTCCTTCTCCTTCCTTCCTTCCTTCCTTCCTTCCTTTTCTTTCTTTCTTTTTTTGAGACAGAGCCTCAAGCTGTCACCCTGGGTAGAGTGCTGTGGCATCACAGGTCATAGCAACCTCCAACTCCTGGGCTCAAGCAATTTTCCTGCCTCCGCCTCCCAAGTAGCTGGGACTACATGCGCCCACCACAATGCCCAGCTATTTTTTGGTTGCAGCCACCATTATTGTTTGGCAGGCCTGGGCTGAATTTGAACCCGCCAGCTTAGGTGTATGTGGCTGGCACCTTAGCAGCTTGAGCCACAGGCGCTGAGCCAGGGTCTTTCTTTTTAAAGGCAAGGTATTTCTTTGTTGCCAAGGCTAGAATGCAGTGACATAATTATAGCTTACAGTAACCTTGAACTCCTGGGCTTGAGGGATCCTCCTGCTAAAGTGCTGGAATTACAGATATGAGCGACTGCACCCAGCTGCACTTGACAATTTTCTAACTTGTCCTTCATAACTTAATTCCAACACCAGTCCTTCTGAGAAGTCTGTGCTGGCTGCTTCCACAGACCTCCACAGGCCTGGGATACCTTTCACCTGGCACCTCACACTGTGTCCATTCATTCCTTGAGACTAAGGTGGCACAGATACTGTGCCATTTCAAGAGAGGTGTCCCATTGAAAATAGATCAAAAAGGACCACGGGCCAGAAATGACAGGGTATGGGAAGATCTCTCATAGTAGGTGACAACTGAACAGAGAAACAGAGACCTAAATAAACAAAAGGCTCCAGCTTTGGGGAGATGTGATAGAAGAATATTCAAGACCAGAAAACAGCCGGCACAAAGGCCCTGTGGTTGGAAATAAGGTGAGACTATTTGAAGAACACAGTGAAAGGCAGAGTTGCCAGATGGGAGTGAGGAGAATGGGGTGGCTGGATGGGTAGACAGAGAACCCTGCCTGACAAAACTACCTTATAGACCAGATGAAGGGTGAAAAGTATTTCATAACACTGCTGGGAAGCTGCAGGCAGGGTGCAGGTTTTCCAGCAGGGAGAGGCAGTGGTGGTGGTGGTGTGATTTGGAGCTTCTAAGACCCCTGAGAGGATTGCAGTTGCAGGGATACACTGGTGCAGTTATGGTTTTTTTTTTTTTTTTGAGACATAGCCTCAAGTTGTCACCCTGGATAGAGTGCAGTGGCATCACAGCTCACAGCAACGTCCAATTCCTGGGCTCAAGTGAGTCTCCTGCCTCTGCCTCCCAAGTAGCTGGGACTACAGGTGCCTGCCACAATGCCCGGCCATTTTTTGGTTGTAGCTGTCATTGTTGATTAGCCGGCCCGGGCTGGATTTGAACCCGCCAGCTCAGGTATACGTGGCTGGCGCACTAGCCCTTTGAGCCACAGGTGCTGAGCCGCAGTTATGGTTTTTTTTTTGAGATTTTACAACTATTCTTTTGTCTCCTCCTTTAAAGCCCACAGTGTGACTTGTTTCCAGTGCCACCAAAGTCCCTAGCAGGCATCCATAAATGTTTACTGAATCAATGAATGCTGGAAGATTGGAGCAAGAATTTGGCAGGTTTCCCCAGCTCCATCCAAGGAGTCAGCATGGAAACTGGCAGGCAGGCCCATCCCTGGGAAAGGTAGTTCTTGACAACCCAGTCTCTGGGATCCCTAGAAATCTCTCTCTACCTTGTCCTCCTCATCTGTAAAATGGGTGGGCTGGAGAATTAGGAGGAGATACCATGTTCCTCAGGGCAAGGACCATAAACACCCTGCGTTGACGATTGAGGTGAGAGGCTCTTCAGTTTTCTCATCTGCAAATCAAGAGCAAAATAAACTAACTTGTGGAGTTCTTTAAGTCAGTTAACAAACATTTGAGGAAAAGCTAGAAGGCAATGTGGCTAGAGTGAGGGAGGAGGAGAGGTAGGAGGAGCAGAGGGCTAATCCCGATGGGCCTTGTGGGCTGCAGAGAGGACTTGAGCTTTTCGTCTGAATGAATTAGGAGCCGTGAAGGGTTTTAGGCAGAAAAAAGGTACATGTCCTGAATTAGGCGTTCATAGGCTGTCTTGGGCTATCCTGGGAACAGACGGTGGAGATCAGGAGGGAGCTGGATGGTGGGGGCTAGACCTGGAGAGAAGTGCTACAGGTTCCGGATCAGTATAATTCTTCTCTTACGTCTCTCTTTCCCTGTTAAAATCCCCTAAAGAGGGCGGCGCCTGTGGCTCAGTGAGTAGGGCGCCGGCTCCCTATACCGAGGGTGGCGGGTTCAAACCTAGCCCCGGCCATACTGCAAAACAAAGAAATAGCCGGGCGTTGTGGCAGGCGCCTGTAGTCCCAGCTACTTGGGAGGCTGAGGCAAGAGAATTGCTTAAGCCCAGGAGTTGGAGGTTGCTGTGAGCTGTGTGACGCCACGGCACTCTACACAGGGCAATAAAGTGAGACTCTGTCTCTACAAAAAAAAAAAAAAATCCCCTAAAGAGTTGCCCAGAGTTAAAAAAGTAGAGAGAGAACACCACGTCCTGATCTCTAGGACAACTGAAACCACGCAGAGCCACGCGTAACCAAGATACCCCGCAGCCTTGGATGCTTTGGCTGGTCCCGGAGGGCGCCAGAGTGCAGGCAACGCCGCCAGGGAGCGCTCCCCGCCGGGAGCCCTCGGGGACCAACGTTTGGCTCCCTCACCGGGTTTCTGAGGGAGTGTTGGGTCTGACCGCAGCTACGAACCAAACTACAAGCTCTGGAGACTCCGGAGACTTCGGAGAAATTCCGCAGAGGCCTCCACGCTCCACTTGAGCACGAGCCTGCATTTATGGAGCACCATTTGCTTACAGCAGCCCTGAAAAAAAGACGCTGGTCCCCATTTTACAACGGTGAAAACGGTGGCGTGGCGGCCACAGTGTGCCACAGGACCAACAGAGTCAGGAGCCAACTTAGGGTTCATGTCCCTTTTAATAATAATGACAATAACATTAAAAGTGACAGCAGGCCAGGTAGCATTGGCTCACCCCTGTAATCCCAGCACTCTGTGAGGCCAGAGGTGTGAGGATCACTTGAGGCCAAGAGTTACAGCAAAAGAGAGACCTGTCTCCGCAGGAAAAAAAAAAAAAGGAAGAAAGAAAAGAAAAATTAGCCAGGCTTGGTGGTGCGCACCTGTAGTCCTTGCTCAGGAGGCTGAGGTAGGAGAATAGCTTGAGCCCAGGAGTTTGAGGCTGCAGTGAGCTGTGATGATGCCACTGCACTCTAGCCTGGGCAACGGAGGGAGACCCTGTCTCAAAAAATAAAACAAACAAAACACAGCAGCTAACATCTAGTAAGCGCCTAGTGTGTTCTCAATAGTTGGTATGCACTGTCTCATTTAATTTCCAACACCGGAGAGGAGCGTACATCCTTCTTCCAATCCAATTTCGCAGGTGAGGTGCCCTTTGGGATTTGGGGCTGCCTTAGGCACAAGGAGCTGGGATTTGAACCCAGGTTCACCCAGAATTTGTTTCCAGGCAGTGGGGACACTTCTATGCCCGCGAACGGGGGACCATGGGTTCAGCCGACTTGAGCTTGTAAATATGTAGGGAATTAACTACTGTTTGTGGTTTTAGAGGGGTTCCGGGAGGCCCAAAGGCCTCCGCTTCTCTCCACTTGAAAGGAGCTCATCCTTCTTTTCGGATTCCCACGCGTCCGAATGGGGGAAACCCTTCGCAGAGTGAAGTGGTCGCGGGACCCAGTACGAGGCGAGGAAAGGAGAGGAGCAGAAGGGTGCTCTGGGTGGGAGGCGAGAGGGGGCCTGCAGGCCGGACCCTGCAGCCCGGGGGCCAATGGGAGCCCCACCCCCGCGGCCCCGCCCCCTCCCCGGGCGCGGACCTCCGGGGTCACGTGACCGGGGCCGGCAGCCGCCGCTGGGGCCGGAGGGCGCGGCGCGCGGACGCGGCGGCCTGGCCAGGCGGGGCAGTAGCAGAGCAGGCCGGAGCGGGCCAGGCGCCGGGGAGGGTCGCGCAGCGCCGCTCCCTCCCTGCCCCGCGCGAGGCGCACGCGCGCTCCTCTCGCCGCCCCTCCCTCCGCGCGGGGACCCCCTGGCGGGTGGCAGGAGGACATGGCCAGCGACGCTGTGCAGGTAGGCGCACCTGCGTCCCTATCTGTGGGGTGGCCCGAAGGCGCCGAGGACCCCCACCTGCGCGCTGGTGGGGTCTCCTGGACCCGGGCGACGAGGGAGGGGACCTCCCAAGGGCCAGGCGCTCCCTTCCTGGGCCGAGACCGTGGAGGCAGCACGGGCCCCTTCTTGGCTGGTGGAAGTACTGATGGGGATTCAGCGGGCGAGGACAGTCCCGGAGGCCCACGCCGTATCTCCAAACTCGGCCCTTCCCCGAGAATTATAGGGGGAGCGGCGAAGGCGCGACTTCGGGTGTCTGTGGCTGTCTATGTGTCCCAGTGCTTGTCGCAGCCCTCACTCATCCCCCTGTCCAGCTTTGGGTTCCTGGCAGGTGCCGCTGCACCTGGGACAGGTGTCTGGCGCGGTGCCTCTGGAGGGGAGGAGGCCGCCCGGTCCGCGCCCCTCCCCCTCACAACAAAGCTTCAGCCACCGTCTGTTTCTAGACTGAGCTTTATGATGGTCGAGACGCCACCCAGATTGGCACCTGTTGGCGGAAGTGCCTGAATCTCTTCATTAGGTCAGGGGACTGGGAACCCTATCTCCACCCTCCAAGCTGTCAGGTAGAACCTTATCCCAGGTGGGGAGTGTCCAGGTGAGAAGGCCAGGGCTGCTCCAATACCTGGAATCCTTTATGCATGGACAGCAGGCAGGGCTGGGCTGGGCTGGATCACCAACCCCCACAACATACACAGGCACATGTGACTGGCAACAGCTTGCCAGCCCAGCCAGGTTCTTCCCATGCCACCTGGTGGGCATCATTGCCTTGGACTCACCTTTCCCATCTGTGACAAGCAGGACCAGTTGACCTCCAACTTCCTTAGGTTCAGTGATCCAAATCTGAGACATGTATGTGTCTCTAGTGTCCCCATAAGTACCTTACCATTCAGTTCATTGTCCTGTGGTTGCTGTGTAACTGGGTTCTTGTCTCCTTCTGCACCTGCCCTGTCCCCTCTGTGTCTTCCCTGTGACCCCCATGACTGCCCCCACCCCCAGTCTTGCTGATGGCCTGCCAGCCTTGCCGAGGAGCTGGGCGTATCTGGTGTTGCCGATCACACAAGGTCAGACCTCGGGCGGGATGGGCCAGGGTCCCTGCCTCCACCTGCCGGCCCAGGGAGGGCTATGTAGGAATCTCCTCCTCCTGGTGCATCTATGCATGCACTTGACATAGCCCACACTTGACCCAGACAGGCTGTGATTCCTGGAATGAGGCTGGACCCACACCCTTTCCATCTTTTGCCCACTCTCCTCCTCCCGCCTGGTCATCCCTTTCTCATGGCTGCTTGGGCCCCTTGCTGCCCTGTCCCCTGTGTC
Organism: Arctocebus calabarensis; assembly: GCA_963573935.1. Lineage (NCBI taxonomy): Eukaryota > Metazoa > Chordata > Mammalia > Primates > Lorisidae > Arctocebus > Arctocebus calabarensis. The sequence goes on along the minus strand of CAUYON010067678.1, from coordinate 20,038 downwards.
CCAATGTGTGCTTGTCTATTCTGTGTCCTGCAAACGGATGTCCTGTCCAGATTCCGGAAATGCTCAAGGCATTGAAATCTCCAGATGGGGTGGTCTAGGTCCCTGGCTGCTTTAGAAAGAGGAGGAGGTATGAGGCCCTCTGTGGTCTGGGGTCTTCAGTTCCATGGTGGGAGACAGAAGAACAGGGACTCCCCAAGGCCAGGCCAGGTCCCTGATTGCTGGGTTTACCTTGCTGGCCCTCAGGTGACCCCTTGGCCCTGGGTAGAAGTGAGTCACCCAAGGGAGGAGGCCCCAGGAGGCCTAGCCTCTCTCCCTCTCTGTTTTACATATTCTCTGGCTTTAGCTACTAGAGATGGGGCTTAGGGAGGCTGCTCCTCCTCCTTGCCTGGACTTTCCCCATGTCAACTGGCCCTGCTCCTGCCTGTACCCTGCTCTGCCTGCTGGGGACAGGGTGGGGCCTGGTTGAGTGAGGGTGGTACTAGGTGAGCCTAGGTTTAAATCTCAGTGCTAACACTTCCTTGCTGTGTGACCTGGGCCCAGGGCCTTTGGCCCTGAGCCTCAGTTCTGCTAGGGGCAAAAAGGGATAAACAGAGTGTTCTTGGGGGAAAGAGATGGAGACCTGGCCAAGCACATGGCAGGCAGGGGCTACTGTGAAATTATTCCTTGTAAGCTCATGATCAGCAGCTCAGCTCCACATCCTTTAACCTAGGATTTCTTGGCCTCAGCAGTCCTGACATTTGGGACTGGGTCATTCTTTGTGGTGGGGGCCATCCTTTGTACTACAGGATGTTGGGCAGCAACCCTGGCCTCTTGGTCTAATAGATGCCACCTCCCCACCCATAGTCATGACAAACAGAAGTATCTCCAGATGTGTCACATGTTCTTTGGGGAGGGGATGAAATCCTTCCTCCACTAAAAATTGCTATTACCTCTCTGAGCCTCAGTTTCCTTACCTTTAAAGTGGGGAGAATAACAGCAACTACTCAGGTTTATTAGCAAAGGTTGGTTTGTTCATGGGGGTGATGCTCTTGGCCTTGGCCTGTAGTGATACCCCCTGGGGGCAGCTCCCCTCAAGATCCAAGAGCCAAGGACTTTCCTTGTCTGTGAAATAGATTCTCATAGCTAAGGGCAATAATGCACATGGGCCATTTCCTAGTCAGAATTTGGATTCTAAGCTCTCTTGTTTTAAATTCTGGCCCTGTCTTCTGCTGGTTGTGAGACCTTAGAGAAAGTTACATCACCACTTTGGGCCTCAGCTTCCTCATCTTGAAAATGGGTGATAATAGCACTCATGTTATGGAGTTGCAGTAGTTGACTTAGATGAAGTTTGTGGTAACTACTAAAGACTTTGGATGGTTTGACGTAAATTTTTCAGTTTTACAGTGGTGCAAGATCGATACCTATTCAGTAGAAGCTGTTCTTCAAGTACCCATACAATCATTCTGTATTTTACTTTCCGTGCAGTATTAATAAGTTACATGAGATATTCAACTTTATTATTAGATAGGCTTTGTGTTAGATGACTTTGCATAGCCAATGTAAGTTGCAAGTCCTCCTACTACATTTAAGGTAAGCTAAGCTAAGCTATAATGTTTGGTAGGTTAAGTTTTTTTTTTTTTTTTTTTTTTTTTGGTAGAGATGAAGTCTCACTAATTTGCCCAGGATAATCTCAAACTACAGGCTTCAAGCAATCCTCCTACCCCAGCCTCCTGAATTTCTGGGATTGGAGGCATGAGCCACTGTACCTAGCTTGTTAGGTGTATTAAATGCATTTTCAAACATAAAATATTTTCCACTTGGCTCAGCTACCATAGCTCAGCGGTTAAGGTGCCAGCCACATGCACTGAGGCTGGTGGGTTTGAACCCCCACTCTAGCCTACTAAACATAAAATAGCTGGCATCGTGGTGGACACCTGTAGTCCCAGTTACTTGGGAGGCTGAGGCAAGAGAATTGCTTAAGCCCAAGAACTTGAGGTTGCTGTGAGCTGTAATGCCACGACACTCTACTGAGGGTGACATAGTGAGACTCTCTCAAAAAAAAAGTTTTTTTTCCACTTAACCATGTATTTATTGGGATTTAACTACCATTGTAAGTTAAGAAGCATTCGTAATTGTATTTGAGCTTTGGTGTGTGCTTAGCAAGTGGTTTTTGGGCTGCTGGTTTTGGGATATTTTTGTCCCCCCAGTGCTGTCTCCTAATGGTGCTGGCCTTATGGAGGTGCTACTGGGCTGGCTGGGACCCTAGAACTCTAAGCTGTGGTCAGCAGCAGTTGGCAACTGGACTGAGAGGAAGCAGGAAGTTGGGATGGTCTGTCTGCAGGAAGAGGACCTTGCCTCTGCAGAACTGGCTGTTCTGACCCTGAAGGGAAAGCCAGGGACAAGGGGTGGGCAGGACGCTCTGGCCACAGGGAAATGTGCAGGTAGTGGCAGGGCTGGAAGCCTGCGGGAGCATGAGCATGCTGTGGAGGCCTCAGGAGTGTGCATATGTGTGTGAGCTTGTGTACATGCATGAGTGGAGGTGTGTATACATGTGTGAGCATGTGTACATGCACGAGCACATGGGCCAAGTCCACTCAGGCTGGTGGGAGTATGTATCATATAGGTCCCGCAGAAACACTTGCAGGCATTTGCAAATAAGTGTGTACTCAGTAGGCACAAGAATGTGCAAATCTGGGCACCCTTGTTGCAGACACAGACCTGTTAGTGTAGAGCCTGTGTTCTGTGCACCTGTCTATATGTATGTGAAAGTGTGTGCACACCCAAGTCAGCCCTTGGAGCCTGTGTACCCTTGTGGGAGCCTGTTTATCGTGTATACACAATCAGCAGGTGAGTGTGCACACAATGAACACCTTGGGCATCCTCTCAGGCCAGGGAACTGGTGCTGTCCCTGGGTTTCCTCTGGAGGAGTGGGTTTGGCTCCAGAGTGGGGTGCTGATGGGAGGGTCCGCTAGATGCCCCTGTGCCCCAGAGCTCACCCGGCGCAGGGGGTGCTGGGAGCTAGCAGGAAAGAGGAAGTGGCAGCCAAGAGGCCCTGGTGGGGCTGAGGTTCAGGAAGAGGGCGGGGTCCTCAGCCTGGACCCAGGATGGCGGAGGCCGGTCCCCCTTCCGAACCGGAGCTGGAGGTGGGGTCTTGGGTTCCTGTGGGGGCAGGCAGAAGGAGACCCTAAGTAGCATAGGCCAGAGGCCCTGTCCTGGGTAACTCTCAATTTGGGGTGAGGAGAGATGATGAGCTGCTGACCTCACACTTCTCTGGAGGATGAAAATATCTGGGTCCTGTGGGGCACCCAGGCTGGGGAGATAGAGGAGGAAGGAGACGGGGTTTTGCTTTTTAGAGTCCTTGAGGGAAGATGAGGCCTTCCCGCAGGACCCTGTAGTTTAGGGTATAACAGAGAGAACTCAGGGTTTGCCTGTAAGATCCCTAGTTTGGAGTGCAGCTGAGGGAAGATGGCCCCTGTCCTTGTGATGGCACAGTTTAAGGGTACACCAGAGGGAAGATAGAACCTATTTTTGGACCTCCTATGTTTTAGAGGGCAGCAGAGAAAAGGAGTCCTCCCTTGGGGCTCTGCTTGTTTGGGGAGCAGCAGAAGGGAGACAACCTGTTCTAAGGAATCCCCAGTGTGTGGGATACTGTGGTGGGGCTACAAGGGCCTGCCCTCCAGAATCCCACTACATAAGGGACAGAAAAAGGGAGACAGGGTTATGCCTGTTGAGTCCCCTAGCCTGAGGGGCCAGGGAAGAAAGAAGGCCCTAACATTGGGACCTCCTAGTTTTGGGGATCAGAAGAGTAGAGCAGGCCCTGTCTTTGGAGCTCCAGTCTGGGTGGAAGCTAGGTCAGGCAGGTCATGTGCAGTCTTTAGGAGGCCCCTGACGCTACCTATCTCTCACAGAGTGAGCCACGCAGCTGGTCCCTGCTGGAGCAGCTGGGTCTGGCGGGGGCAGACCTGGCAGCCCCCGGGGTACAGCAGCAACTGGAGCTAGAGAGAGAGCGGCTGCGGCGGGAGATCCGCAAGGAGCTAAAGCTGAAGGAGGGTGCTGAGAACCTGCGGCGGGCCACCACTGACCTGGGCCGTAGCCTGGGCCCTGTGGAGCTGCTGCTGCGTGGCTCCTCACGCCGCCTGGACTTACTGCACCAGCAGCTGCAGGAGCTGCATGCCCATGTGGTGCTGCCTGACCCCGCCGCCACCCCAGGTGAGCTGGGCCCCCCTCCAGGGTGCGAGTCTCCAGGGGTTCCACTGTCTAGGGTCTGGCCCTGATCTCCAGGGAATAGCACACCAAGACCCACAGAGCCACCAATACCCAGAGAAGTACACATATAGTCACACCAACACCCAGACAGCACCCAAAATATTCAGAGAAACACACAGTCACGCTACCACCTGGATAATACTCCAAATGCACACGTTGTCACAATACCTAAAGATACAGCCTCTCCAGGACCCAGACAACACCCAAAATGTACACTCTATGACAATACCTGGAGACACGGCCACACCAACATCCAGACAGCACCCAAAGATGAGTACACTGTCACCCAAATACCCAAAGACCTTCCTACAAATACTCAAGACTCATACACCAACACTTAAATGGTACCCAAAGACTCTTTTTTGATTTCTAAAAATTTTGTCTGTTTTTAAAAGATTTTTAATTATGATAAAAAACTACACATAACATAAAATACACTTTTTTAAAAGAGACGGGGTCTTGGGCGGCACCTGTGGCTCAAAGAGTAGAGTGCTGGCCCCATATACAGGAGGTGACAGGTTCAAGCCCGGCCCCGGACAAAACTGCAAAAAAAAGAAAAAAGAGAGAGAAAGATTGGGTCTTGCTATGTTGCCCAAGCTGGAGTGCAGTCATTGTTCACAGGTGTGGTTATTGTGTACTCCTGCCTCAAACTCCTGGGCCCAAGGGATCCTCCCATCTCCGTTTTCTGAGTAGTTGAGACTCCAGGCATGTGCCACTGTACCTGATTATACTTTGATTTTTAAGTGTGCAGTTCTATAGTGTTAAGTATATTCACATTGTTGTGCAACAGATTTCTAAAACTTTCTTGTCTTATAACCAAAAACTTATACATAGTTGTGCCAATACCTGGACAGCAATAAAGACTTACACTGTCTCACGAATACCCAGAGAAACACATATTGACCACCAGCACACGACAATAGCCCCTCTTGCAAGCAGTCACACCCAGCCCCAGAGATTCACACACACAGCCACCCACAGACACTTGTCCACTTGTACTCACAATTGGACAAGTCCTGAAGATGCAACAACACTTAAACCAATGCCCAGCCCTTCTAGACATAAGCATGTCAACACCTGGAGATCAACACTGTCACATCAACACTCAGGAACAGAGTTCAGCCAAAATTTAGAATCTCACAGTTGTTTCTGCACTTAGGCCCCCCACAGTTATACTGTTCTCTAGAGACTCATGCAGACACATGCATGTACCAACAACCACACACTCAAACACAACCATACCAACACCTGGAGATCTGAACTCACAATTGTACCAACAGCCAGAAATATATGCAGACTGGCAACCCAACACCCAGAATCTCAGTCATTGTAACACCTGGTGTTTCACATAGTTACACCCTGTGGTTTACAGATGGAACTGCTCCCACACCCGTGGGCTATACACAGCCATGTAAGTAGTTGGCACTCTCCCACGCACTGCCACACTGGCACTAAGGACACACACACACCTGGACGCTTGCCTGTGCTCATTCATCTTGGGTCCTGTCCCAGCTCTGAGCAGTTTTTCTGGGAGGGTGGGGTGGATACACCCACCTGGCCCTGGTATCCCTGTCGTCCTGTCTGTTGGCACCCAGCTGCCCCTATGTCCTGGGGGTAATTGGACAGACTGAGGTGATGACCATGGTGATTCTCTCCCACCCGTCCCCTCCAGATGCCCCCTACTCCCCGGGTGCAGGCGGACCTGCCTGCTCAGCCACCAACCTGAGCCGCGTGGCGGGTCTGGAGAAGCAGCTGGCCATTGAGCTGAAGGTGAAGCAGGGGGCAGAGAACATGATCCAGACCTACAGCAATGGGAGCACCAAGGTGGGCCAGCGTCATGTGCACATGCTGCGTGTGCACTCATAACTGTACATGCACACACCTGCACAGGTGCACGCCCACCCACGTGCACAGTCATTGTATGTGTACATACACCTGTGTGTGTATACACCTACCCACAGTGTCACACCTGCCTACATGTATGTGCACACACCTCATGTACACCGCTGAATGTGCCCACATACCTGCACATGTACACATATATGCACACACTTGCATATACACCCACAGTACACATGAACAAGTACACACCCACTTGTGTGCACTCACCCACCCATGTGCCTGTGCACACACAGCTGCAGATGTGTGCCTACACCTGTAAGCAGATCACAGGCTGAGGGGACAGGCTGCTGCCGGCAGCTTCTCCAATGGAAGACTGGGTCCTTCTGGGCTAGGGAGAGAGGGATTGGTAGGTGACTTGGTGGCAGGTCTGGGGCATAGACAGCTCTTAGGGGCATATGGGAAACCAGTGATTGTGGGTGGTGTCAAACCAGAGACCATCTCCCCTCCCCACTCTCTTTCGTTCTCCCTATAGACTTAAGAGGCTTTCTAGTCAGGGCAGTGCGAAACCTCTTTTTTTTTCTGAGACAGAGTCTCACTATGTTGCCTTTAGTAGAGTGCCATGGTGTCATAACTCACAGCAACCTCAAACTCTTGGGCTTAAGTGATTCTCTTGCCTCAGCCTCCCAAGTGACTGTAGCTACAGGTGCCCACCACAACACCTGGCTATGTTTTGGTTGCAGTTGTCGTTTAGCAGGACTGGGCTGGGCCCGATCCCACCAGCTTCGGTGTATGTGGCTGGCACCCTAACCACTGAGCTATGGGCACTGAGCCTGTACAACCTCTTGCTGATGGTGGAGTCTCCCAGTATAGATACACACAGTCACGTCAACACACACGCCATGGTCATAGCGTCTAGAGCAGTGGTTCTCAACCTTCCTAATGCTGCAGCCCTTTGATATGGTTCCTGTAGGATTCTCGTTGAGAACCACTGATCTAGAGACACATACAGATGCTGCCACAACATCCAGAGACACACAGCAATGATAACACCTGGCAACACACGGAGGCCCATCACCACAGACACACCTAAACACATAGACAAACACTCACTATTACATTCTTGCCCAAAGACTTGCACACACAGATACACGGACACACACATCCATCCTGCCAGCCCCAGGAACACACTCACTGGTCTGCATCAACACCCAGTCATCCTCACACTGATAAGCACAGCCAGACCTATGGCTAAGACATGATGTCCAGAGAATCTAGATGCTCGTGCATGCGCATACAAATGCAAATATCACATGGGAGGAAGACCACACAGATTATTATTATTTTTTTTTACCTTTTGTTGAGGGGTAGTGTACATATACGTAAATGCAGAAAATCTAGTGCACAGGTGAGTGAATTTTTACTTGTGCGTGTGTGTGTGCATCACCCATATCAAGATACAGCACATTTCCAGTCTCCCAGAAAGTTCCTTCATGCCTCCTTCAATTGATACCCAGACTTCTGGGTGTTGGGAATCACAGATTTGCTTTGCCTGGTTTTCAGCTTCATACAGATAGGGTCACAGGGTTCTTCTCTCCATTCTGACGTGTACATTTGTTGCTCTGAGAATGCCACAGCTCTCAGCTTCTGTGACTCCAACTGTGCACTGTTGGGGGCTAGATGGTTCAGCTCCATGATAAGATGAGGACTCTGGCTTCAAGAACACTGTAACTTAGGTCTTGCCAACTTAGATGTGCTATCGTGTGCCTGGCGTGTGATAGGTGCTAATAAACTTGTCTTCTGAAGAAATAAAAATACACTCTTATATCTGATTAGATGTTTCTCAACCTTTTCTTCATTCTTGTTCCCCTAAGGAACCTTTTTTTTTTGGCCAAGGCTGGGTTTGAACCTGCCACCTCTGGTATATGGGGCCGGCGCCCCATTCCTTTGAGACATAGGTGCCACCCATTTTTTTTTTTTTTTTTTTTTTTAAGAGGAAGGGCTTTATTCACCAGCCGGGAGCTTGCAGCATAGAAGAATTCCAAATGGCCATGCTTCGCCTGCCAAGGAACCTTTTAAGACATATTTTTTCTAATAACCCAACTTGGTAAATGCCCATAACATACAATTTACCACTTTAACCATGAAGTACATTAATGTTGTACCTCCATCTAGTTTCAGAACATTTCATCACCCCAAAAGGAAACTACATTCCCATTAGCAGTTTCCCCGCCCCATAATCTGTCTCCCATCAATACTAATCTGCTTTCTCTCTTTCTGGATTTGCCTATTCTGGGCATTTTACATAAATAATTGTAGTCTTTTGGATTTGGCTTCTTTCACTTAGCATAATATTGAAGAGGTCCATTCACATTGTAGCAGATATATACAAGTACTTCATTCTATTTTATGGCTGAATAATATCCTATTATATGGATATGCCATGTTTTCTTTATCCATTTATCAGATGATGGACATTTGGGTTGTTTCCACCTTTTGGCTATTGTGACTAGTTCCACTGTGAACATCTGTGTATAAGTATTTGAAAACCATCCTATGAAATCTTAGAATACAGATCAATCATATATGCATATCTCTTGCATTATCCACAAGAATAATGAATTATACCCTCCAAGAATGAATTTCTTCCCCTGGTGGTGAAACTGCCCCACTGAACATGAATAGAGTATATACAAATGTCTTGCAATGTTTTATTCAAATGTTAACACAGCAGAAAGTGGATGGGAAAATCCACTTTTTAGGTTTGTGGGCAGTACCCAGATGTGGTCATACGTTGGATCCTTATATAATCACCCAGTCATCCTCAGAGGCTCACCCACTGTGGGGACCTCTCACCCATGTGCATACCATTCTAATAGCTAATGTGGGTGTGGCACCTGCAAGGGCTCTGAAGACCGTGCGCAGATTAGCCATTCCAGAGGGGGCTGATGATATTAGTATGAAATTGAGGCCCAGCGAGGTTGAGTGGCTTGCTTGAAGTCATACAGCTAATATGTGGCAGAGCCGTAATTCGGACTCCAAGGACTCTATTACTGTACTCAGGAATGTGGAGAAGAACTCCAAGTCAGACAGACGCACACTCTCTCCCACAGTTACCCAGGACCTGCATAGTGTGGCCAGCAGGGCCTGTGTCCAGACCCCCCAGATTCCCAACCTTTCTCTAACAGCCTGTCTTTGCCTCCAGGATCGGAAGTTGCTGCTGACAGCTCAGCAGATGCTGCAGGACAGTAAGACTAAGATTGACATCATCCGCATGCAGCTCCGTCGTGCACTGCAGGCTGGCCAGCTGGAGAGCCAGGCAGCTCTAGATGAGGCCCAAGGTGAGTACCTCACCCTGAGACAGCCTAGCTTGCGTCCTGCCTTAAGGTTGAGTTTCTTTCCTCCTGTAAAGGGTCCCTTTCTAGGATAGGCAGATGAGTACAGTGACTCACTATGTAGCTGAAACCCATTCATCATCCTCACTGGGACTCAGTTTCCCATTTGTCTCAGCCAAAGTTTGGGCTAGATCAAGTGTTGGTGAACTTACAGCCCTCAGGCCACGTTCACCTGCTGTCTTTTTTTGTAAAGTTTTATTGGCACACTGCCACATCCGTTCATTTACTGTGGTCAATGACTGCTTTTATAGTACAATAGCAGAGCTGGGGCAAAAGTCAAACATATTTACTGTCTTGAGTCAGGCACAGTGGAGCAAGCCTATAGTCCCAGCTACTCAGGAGACTGAGGCAGGAAGATCCCTTGAACCTAGGAGTTTGAGTCTACAGTGAGCTGTGATTGTGCCATTGCACTGTAACCTGGGCTATAGAGCAAGACCCCCTCTTAAAAAAAGAAAAGCGGAGGTGGACATGGTGGCCTGTAATCCTAGCACTCTGGGAGGCCAAGGCAGGTGGATTGCCTGAGCTCAGAAGTTTGAGACCAGCCTGAGTCAGAGCGAGACCCCATCTCTAAAAAACCAACCGGGGGTTGTAGCGGGAGCCTGTAGTACCTGCTACTTGGGAGGCTGAGGCAAGACAATCATTTAAGCCCAAGAGTTTGAGGTTGCTGTGAGCTGTGATGCTATGGCACTCTACCGAGGGTGACAAAGTGAAACTCTGTCTCAAATAAATAAGTAAGTAAGTAAATAAATAAATAAATAAATGAAAAAAGAAAAGGAAATATTTACTTTCTGACTTTTTACAGAAAAAGAGATAAAAATATAGGGACTTCTGGACTAGATGATTGCTTTATCACTTTGGCCCTTGTGTGTGCAGAACACTGGGTGTCCCTGGTGTGTGTGTACATGTGTTTCTGTGTTTACATATGTGTGTATGAATGCGTAAGAAAGTCTCAGAAACTGAACATGTTGGGATTGTCAACCTGAATTTGTGACACAGTCGTGGAGCATTGTGTGCAGTACTGTCTGTGTCCATACTACCCATGTGTGTCAATATTAATGTGACTTTGGCTCAGCGCCCGTAGCACAGTGGTTACGGTGCCAGCCACAAGGTATTGGGTTCGAACCAGACCCTGGCCAGCTAAACAACTGCAACAAAAAAATAGCTGGGTGTTGTGGCGGGCAACTGTAGTTCCAACTACTTGGGAGGCTGAGGTAAGAGAATCTCTTAAGCCCAAGAGCTTGAGGTTGCTGTGAGCTGTGATGTCACAGCACTCTACCAAGGGTGACATAGTGAGACTGTCTCAAAAAAAAAAAAAAATTAATGTGACTTTAACAGTGGGGACCAGGATTTGTATGCATGCCCTAATTTTTTTTTTTTTTTTTGGTAGAGACAGAGTCTTACTTTGTTGCCTTTTGGTAGAGTGCTGTGGCGTCACAGCTCACGGCAACCTCCAGCTCTTGGGCTTAGGTGATTCTCTTGCTTCAGCCTCCTGAGGAGCTGGGACTACAGGCACCTGCCACAACACCCAGCTATTTTTTTATTACAGGTTGGCCAGGGCCAGGTTTGAACCACCCCCGCCTCGGTATATGGGGCTGGCAACCTACTCACTGAGCCATAGGTGCTGCCCTATGCATGCCCTAATAATGGCAGTTTGTATGTCACTGTGAGAAGTAGTTGAGGGTGAGCTGTTGGTGAGGCTCGTAACTTGGAGGATAATGTTTGTGTCTTGGGATGTGTATTAATAAAGCAGTCTGTGTGATGTGTGTCTGTACCATGGATGACCAATTGGGCTACTTGGTGACTATATGTGATAGTATGATCATGATCACATCCTGTCACCTCTGGATATTGTAACCATAGCTGAGTGGGTGTCTTTATCCCTAAAAGTATCCCTATGACAGCAGGCCTATGGGTGAGAATGTAACTGTGACATAGTGGTGAATATCTAGGTTGTCCCTGTAACTTTGTGTCTGCATTATTGGTATTGAGGTGAATGCTACACATGTGTGGATACAGTGTGAGTCTCTTTGACTAAGTTCCAGGATCTGAGTAGGGGTCATTATACAAAATAGTGAGACTGTCCCAGGAACCTACGGCCACAGCTATGATTTATGGGTAACAAATTTCCTACACCTGTGTGACAGTGTGTCTTTGTACCTTTCCCTGTGCCTGGTGGCTGTGTCCTGTATTGGTCTGTGGTTGTAGCCCTATGTCTTCACACTGAGTGAGACACCCAGTCTTTTTCCCTATGACATTGTGTCTCTGTGCCTGAGTGTCAGTGATGCTGCCCTGCCTGTGTGACAATGTGATGACATTTCTACACCTGCCCCTGCGCCTTACACTGTGCTAGTGTGATTATATTCTTATGACTCCCTGGGCTGGAGTTAAAACCCTGGGACTTTTGCTTCAGTATGGTTATGTCCCTTTTCTTGACCTTGTGCTTGGGATAATGGCATTCATGTCTTGTGACTGACCACGTCCCTCTGTTCCCTCAGTGGTGTCCTGTGCACCAGGTAACAGGGCTGTGTCTGTCTGACAACAAAGACTGACCCATGTGACAGTGTCCCTGTGTAGCAGTATAACTACATCTTTGTGACAGTGTGTTTCTCTGCCTGTAGGTGACAATGTAACTACACTGGTGACAAAGTGATAATATCATTGCATCCCTGGGCCGATAGTGTATCAATGTCTGTGCAACAGTGTCTTAGTCTGCTCAGAGTTCTGTAACAAAGTCCTGTAGAGTGAATGGCTTAGACAACAGACGATTTATTTTCTAACAGTTCTGGAGGCTGGCAGTCCTAGATCAAGGTACCAGTGCACTCAGTTCCTGGTGAGGGCTCTCCTCCTGACTTGTAGACAGTAGCCTTCTTGCTATGTCCTCACTTGGTAGGAGAGAACTCTGGTGTCTCTTCCTCTTCTTTTCTTTTGAGACAGGATCTTGCACTGTTGTTGGAGTGTAGTGGCACAATCATAGCTCATAGTGACCCTAGATTCCTGGGCTCAAATGCTTCTCCTGCCTCAGCCTCCTGAGTGGCTGGGACTACAGGCGTTTACCATACCAATGTATTTTAAAAAACATTTTTTTTTTTTTTTTTGTAGAGATGGGATTCAGTATGTTGCCCAGGTTGGTCTTGAACTGATTTCCCAAAGTGACAGTATTACTGGCATGAGCCACAGCACCCGGCCTCTTCCTCTTCTAATTCCATCATAAGACCTCTCCCCCTCCAATGACCTCATTTAACCCTAATCACCTCCCAAAGCCTCATCTCCAAATATCATTACATTGGGGATTAAAGACTTCAACAAATGAATTTGGGGGACACACATTCTTTCTCTAATACTATCCCTTGGCTGACATCATCTTTGTGGCAGTGTGATTGTATCTCTGTGGTTGTCCCAATATCCATGGGTGTCATTGTGCCTGGTGGACAATGTAACTGCACAATGGTGATGAGTTCAGTAGGGAATGAAATATGTCAACATGTGTATGACAGTGTAATTTATATCCCTGTGGGCCACTGTCCTTGGGTGAAAAATGTGATGGTGTCTGGGTGACAGTGATTGAATCTAGATAATGTGACTGGCCCTGTGGGTGACAATGCGCCTTAGTCTGTCCCTGTGCTAATCCCTGTGGATGAAGAGGGACCATGACAAAGTATCTGTCATTAAGCCTGGGTTGACAATGTGCCTTTATAGCATTGCTCTGACTATCCCTGCATAAGAGTTCACTGTCCTTGGATGGTGAGACTGTGTCCACCCCTTGGGGTGGAAGCATGATGATGCATCATGGTGATAGCCTGTCTATGATGGGTGCCTGTTTCTGCAGATAGCCATGTGTATGGAACCAGGTTGGTGAAAGGAAGGGATGTAGGCTAGTTTCAGTGCCCTATATTCTATGCTTATAGGAGGTCAGGACCTAGGGGCTGTGGAGCTGCGCATCGAGGAGCTACGTCACCACTTCCGAGTGGAGCACGCAGTAGCCGAAGGTGCCAAGAACGTGCTGCGCCTGCTCAGTGCTGCCAAGGCGCCTGACCGCAAGGCAGTAGGCGAGGTGAGGGGCGGGGCCTTTCTGGGGAGGAGCTTTAGTGGGGGGCAGTGTCCTGTGAAGGGTGGAGCCTCAAATAGGGGTGGGGCCTTGATGGACAGGGTGGAGCTTTGACCAGGGGCATTGTCTTAGCCAGGTTGGGCCACTGTGAGGATCTTGGCCTTGGTAGGGTGATAGTATAGCTGGGAACCTAGCCTCAACTACCAATGAGGGTGCGGGGACTCAGCTGGTCCTCGGCGAAGGGTGGGGCCTCAGCAAGGGACGGAGCCTAGTTTTCAGGACAGCCTGGGAAGGGTCCTAATTGGTTTGAGGTTTATGCTGCTGGGAAGGAAGAGCCCAAGGCAGGACATAGCCTGGGGGTGGGGAGGAGCAGGCTGGATCCCGCCCTCAGCTCCACCCTTGTCACTGCAGGCACAGGAGAAATTGACAGAGTCCAACCAGAAACTGGGGCTACTGAGGGAGGCACTGGAGCGGAGGCTCGGGGAGTTGCCTGCCGACCACCCCAAGGGGCGGCTGCTGCGTGAAGAGCTTGCTGCAGCCTCGTCTGCCGCCTTCAGTGCCCGCCTTGCGGGGCCTTTCCCCGCCACGCACTACAGCACCTTGTGCAAGCCCGCACCGCTCACAGGTGGGCCTTGGACCTGCCCCTCCCCTGCAGCTTTGAGACTCCCGACCCAGATCTTCACTCTTTCCAACCCTGGACCCCCATTCCATTGTGCCCACTCTTCTCCACTAGACACACTGATGCGCACCAGACTTCTGGCCCATTTAGCCCACTGATAACTAGGCTCTTGTCCCCATCTAACTGGCCCTGTTTTCGAACCATAGTGCCCCAGCCCCACCTTCCTTAGGGCCCTCAGTTCCTACCCCTCCAGATAGCGCAGTCTCAGACCTGATATCTCAGCCTACCAAATCCTACCCTGAATCCCCTAGTACTACTTTGTTCTTCCTTGCCTGGCCTTCCGGCTTCTTCCCTGAACCTCTCTTCTGTCTCTAAACCCCAGCATCCTGAGCCCCTTCCTGCCACCCCACCCCAAACCATTTGTCTCATATTCTCACATCTAAGCAGACATCCCTGCCTCAGACCCCATGCCCAACCCTGGCTGTCCCTCCTTGGCTCCCGCTTGTACTAAGGCTGCTTCTGGAAGTGTTCTACCTACAACTCCCTCCCCCCTGTGCCCCTTGACTCCCCCATCTCCCTATTCTTTTTTTTTTTTTTATTATATCGTAACTGTATACATTAATGCATTTATAGGGTATAGTGTGCTGATTTTATATACAATTTGTAATGCTTACACCAAACTGGTTAACATAGCCTTCACTTAACTTAATTGTTGTGTTAAGACAGTTATACTCTACTCTTAATAGATTTGACATGTATCCTTCCAATATGCACAATAGGTGAGGTCCCACCTATTTCCTCCCTCCACCCGGCCGCTCCTCTCCCCTCCCCTCATTTTCCTCTTCCCTCCTTCCTTCTGGGCTATAGTTGTGTCATTGGTATGTGGCCCCGTGTTGAACCTTCCTCTCCTGCAGGCACCCTGGAAGTTCGTGTGGTGGGTTGCAGGGACCTTCCAGAGACCATTCCCTGGAACCCTTCACCTTCAGTCAGTGGACCTGGGACCCCAGACAGCCGCACCCCCTTTTTGAGCCGCCCAGCCCGGGGCCTTTACAGCCGAAGCGGGAGCCTCAGTGGCCGGAGCAGCCTCAAAGCAGAAGTGGAGAACACCAGTGAGTGGGCATTGTGGACCCTGAGAAGTGGAGTGGGGTGGGGTGGAGGGTCCTGGGATGCCTCATATTTTTAACACTTTAAAAAACAAATACATCATGTTCATTAGGAGAACTGCTATAAAAAAAAACCCCAAATAAAACATAAAATAACAAATGTTGGTGAGGATATGGAAAAATTGGAACCTTTGTGCATTGTTGGTGAGAATGTGAAATGGTGTAGTCCCTGTGGAAGACATTATGGTAATTCCTCAAAAATATAATCCAGCAACTCCACTTCTGGGCATATACCCAAAAGAATTAAAAACAGGGTCTTAGGCATTCACAGTGTAGGAGTATTTCAAAACAACATGTTGTATGTGATGTGGATATGTAATTTTTATTTGTCAATTTGAAAAATAATGATAGAGGCTCAGTGCCTGTGGCTCAATGGGCTAAGGCGCCACCCACGTGAGCTGGTGGATTCGAATCTAGCCTGGGCCCGCCAAACAACAATGACGGCTGCAACCAAAAAAAAAAAATCGCCAGGCGTTGTGGCGGGCACCTGTAGTCCCAGCTACTTGGGAGGTGGAGGCAAGAGAATCGCTTGAGCCCAGGAATTGGAGGTTGCTGTGAGCTGAGATGCCACGGCACTCTATCCAGGGTGACAGCTTGAGGCTCTGTCTCAAAAAAAATTAAAATAAAAAAAAATAGTGATAGAAAAATAATTTTAAGAATAGGAGCAGAGGGTGGTGCCTGTGGCTCAGTGAGTAGGGCGCTGGCCCCTTATATCGAGGGTGGCGAGCTGAAACCCAGCCCTGCCGAACTGCAATAAAAAAATAGCCGGGTGTTGTGGCGGGTGCCTGTAGTCCCAATTACTTGGGAGGCTGAGGCAAGAGAATCGCCTAATCCCAGGAGTTGGAGGTTGCTGTGAGCTGTGAAGCCATAGCACTCTACCACTGGTGACAAAGTGAGACTCCGTCTCTGGAAAAATACCCAGAAAAAAAACAAAAAAAACCAAAACACTCTCAAGAATAAGAGCAGAGGCGTGGCTCCTATAGCACAGTGATTATGGTGCTAGCCACATGCACCAAAGGTGGCAGGTTCAAACCTGACCCAGGGCCAGCTAAACAACAATGACAACTGAAACAAAAAAATAGCTGGGTGTTGTGGCCAGCGCCTACAGTCCAACTACTTGGGATGGTGAGGCAAGAGAATTGCTTAAGCCCAGGAGTTTGAGGTTGCTATGAGCTGTGATGCCATTGCATTCTACCATGGGTATTGAGAATCTGTATCAAAAAAAAAAAAAAGAAAAAAAAAAAGAATAAGAGCAGAGTCTCAAATATTTGTATATGTACCATTTTGTTTATTCATCCTTCCACCAACAAATGAATGGATAAACAAAATGTAATATCCATACAATGGAATATTGTTCAGATTTAAAAAGGAAGGAAATCCTGTCACATGGTACAGCATGGATGAATCTTGAGGATATGCTAAGTGGTATAAACTCGTCACAAAAAGACAAATATTGTGTGATTCCACTTACATGAAGTCCCTAAAGTAGTCAGATTCATAGAGACAGAAAGTAGAATGGGTGCTAGGGACTGGGGGAGGAGGTTGGGGAGTTAGTGTTTCCTAGAGACAGTTTTAAGATGAAAAGAGTTCTGGAGGTGAATGGTGGCGATGGTTACACAGTACTGTGAATGTACTTAATGTCACTGAACTGTACACTTAGAAATGACTATGGTGGTAAATTTTATGTTAGGTGTATTTTACTGCATACGTACAAAAAAAGTGAGTACAGAAAAAGAATTAACCACCATCCAGTTTAAGAAATAGGATATTGGCTGGGTGAGGTGGCTCACGCCTATAATCCTGGCATTCTGGGAGGCTGAGGCAGGAGATTTCCTTGAGCTCAGGAGTTTGAGAAAATGCCCAAGCAACAGCGAGACCCTATTTCTGCTTAATAACAGAAAAATAAGCTGGGGTTGTGGCACGTGACTTTAGCCTCATCTGCTTGGGAGGCTGAGGTAGGACGATCCCTTGAGCATAGGACTTGGAGGTTGTAGTGAGCTATGATGAGGCCACTGACTGCACTCTACCTGGGGTGACAGAGCAAAACTCTGTCTCACCAAAACCAAAACAAAAACAAAACAAAAAACAAGGGAAAAAAAGAAATAGGATACTGCCAGTGTCCCTTCCCCTTCACCTACTCCAGCCCCTACCTCTGTCATGGAGTTGTCTGCTCTCTGGACTTTTATCATTTCCTTGCTTTTCTTTACATGTATACATCTCAAACAATGTAGTATCATTTTGCTTGGTATTTGAACTTTATATAGATGATCTTACATAGAATGTATTCTGTGGTACTGGTTTCTTTTATTCAGTGTTGTTTTGGAAGACTCATCCATATCATTGAGTGACACTATCATTCATTCGTATTTATTCCTATTTAATAATCCATTATCTTAGACTTAGCCCTATCAAATTGCCTTTTTTGTGTGTGTGTGTGTGTGTTTTTTTTTTTTTTTTTTTTTTTTTGAGGCAGAGCCTCAAGCTGTCGCTCTGGGTAGAGTGTCGTGGCATCACAGCTCACAGCAACCTCCAATTCCTGGGCTCAAGCGAGTCTCCTGCCTCCACCTCCCAAGTAGCTGGGACTGCAGGCGCCCACCACAACGCGTGGCCATTTTTGTTTTTGGTTGCAGCCGTCATTGTTGTTTGGTGGGCCCAGGCTGAATTCGAACTCACCAGCTTAGGTGTGCGTGGCTGGCGCCTTAGCCCGCTGAGCCACAGACGCCGAGCCTGTGTGTTTTTTTTTTTAATTTTGCTTTTAATTTCAGTTGGTTTGCACTCTTCTTAGTTTCCTTGTTTTTTTTTTATACATTGCCCTTGCTTGTAGTGATTCCTTCTACCAGTTGCCTCCTAAGTAGCTGGGTTTACAGGCGCCCACCACAACGCCCACACAAGGTGATGTTCTTTCCTGGTGGTAGAGGGGGGTCTTTTACTCTGGCTCACTCATGCTTATGCTGGTCTCGAACTGTGAGCACTGGAAATCCACCTGCCTTAGCCTCCGACAGTGCTGGGACTACAGGCGTGAGCCACCACGCCCAGCCCAAATTGCTTTTTTTTTTTGAGACAGAGCCTCAAGCTATCACCCTGGATAGAGTGCTGTGGCATCACAGCTCACAGCAACCTCCAATTCCTGGGCTCAAGTGAGTCTCCTGCCTCTGCCTCCCAAGTAGCTGGGACTATAGGCGCCTGCCACAACGGCTCGGCTATTTTTTTGGTTGCAGCCATCATTATTGTTTGGTGGGCCTGGGCTGGATTCGAACCCGCCAGCTCAGGTGTACATGGCTGGCGCCTTAGCCCATTGAGCCACAGGCGCTGAGCCAAATTGCCTTTTTTAAAGATAAAAAACAGTTGAATATCAGCAAATTTATACTTTGGATACTAAGACTGTATCAGAGTTTATATATGAGTTCTCCTATTAATGCCAGTGAGCTGTTTCTAGTTTGGGCCATTGTATAATCATTATATATATGCATTCCCTAAGGTACTCTTACATGCATTTTCGTTTTTTTTGTTTCTTTGTTTTTTTAGAGACAGAGTCTCACTTTGTCGCCCTTGGTAGAGTGCCATGACTTCATGGCTGACAGCAACCTCCAGCTCCTGGGCTTAGGCGATTCTCTTATCTCAGCCTCCTGAGTAACTGAGACTACAGGCGCCCGCCATAATGCCCGGCTATTTTTTTGTTGCAGTTCAGCCAGGGCTGGGTTTGAACCTGCCACCCTTGGTATATGGGGCCAGTGCCCTACTCACTGAGCCATAGGCACCGCCACGCCTACATGCATTTTCTTAAATCTCTAGGAGTATATTGCTGAGACTTCCATATAGAATAAATATGATTAGGGTTCCAACCTCATATCACACAGAGAAAAAAATTGGATTAAAGGCTTTAACACCAAAGGCAAAATATTACAATGGCAGAATGTTATGGAGAGGATTTCTTTAAAAGATGCTAGACACCTGCCCCCAGCATTTTCTGATGAACTCCCTGCCCCTTGAACCCGCGTTTCAGATGAGGTCAGCACCGTGCTTAAGCTGGATAACACAGTGGTGGGCCAGACATCCTGGAAGCCATGCGGCCCCAACGCTTGGGACCAGAGCTTCACCCTGGAGCTGGAGAGAGTGAGCCATGTCGGGGGACAACAGGGCTTAGAAGAGAAGGGGTTCTGGTCCTCAGGTACCCCAAGTGATGTCCTACTTCCTTCCCCTCAAGGCTCGGGAGCTGGAGTTGGCTGTGTTCTGGCGGGACCAGCGGGGCCTATGTGCCCTCAAATTCCTAAAGTTGGAGGATTTCTTGGACAATGAGAGGCATGAGGTGCATCTGGACCTGGAACCCCAGGGCTGTCTGGTGGCTGAGGTATGGTCCAAACCTTGACCCTGAAGAAACTTCCTGATTCTCCTGCTCTCAGTTTTCTACAAGAAGAAGATATGTTTTCAATTGATTTCTTCTAGAAGGGGAAGATATGTTTTATTTTTATTTATTTATTTATTTATTTAATTTTTTAATTTTTTATTTTTTTGATAGAGACAGAGTCTCACTTTATTGCCCTCACTCAGTAGAGTGCTGTGGCATCACACAGCTCACAGCAACTTCTAGTTCCTGGGTTTAGGTGATTCTCTTGCCTCAGCCTCCCAAGTAGCTGGGATTATAGGCACCCGCCACAACATCTGGCTATTTTTTTTGTTGTTGCAGTTCGACAGGTTTGAACCTGCCACCCTTGCTATATGGGGCCAGCGCCCT